>AWOL01S0267278.1:0-20064 GCA_000715115.1 Nicotiana otophora
GGAGATACGTCAAAGGGGAGGAGTGAACCTTCTATAGGCTGAGGCAAAAGTACTTTACCCCTCTCCCTCCAAAAGATAATCGCAAAGAAGGCTACAGTCGGCCGAGGTAGAAATCCATAGCCCTCTGAATATAGTTCTTATGCCCCATCTCGGGAAGCATCGGAGGGCGACTCAGTTCAAGAGCATCCAGCTATCCAATCACAGCCACCGGGGAGGTACCAACTCCGGGACGAGCCTTCTACATCACATAGCACCTGCGAGGGTTCAGAGAGTGCCAGTCAGGCTTCGGAGCCCTCTTCTACACCTGTCCCTGAGGCACCAGCAACTACTGTTGATGATATTCCCGATGATAGCCGAGAGGGTGATACTACAATTGCCGGCCTTGAGAGGTCGAAGAAGAAAGAGATCTGGGAGGACCGTTTCGTCAGTCTAGGTGCCTTCACCAGCATCCGTGGGTGGTGGCCGGTGAGATCTCTCACTCTTGAGCGACAGTTCTAACTTAAAGATCTTCACAAGCATAATCCAGCAGTATTGAGACAGTTCCGAGAGCGAAAGGGGTGGATGTGGTTCACCTATAGTGTAGTTGACGCCAAGGAGTATCTGGTCCGGGAGTTCTATGCCAATGTGGCACACATAAAGAAAGGGACCAAAGTGACAAAAGTGACGAATCTAAAGGTGAGATTTGACCAACACACACTGAACTTCTATTTGGGGTTTGAGGACGTTGAGCCGGCACAGTACTTGGAGAATCTAGCGATGGGTGATGCAGCTCGCCCATGTGCTAGCTGAGATTCTTGCAGCCCCGGGGCCACCTCCACTATGGATCACAACAAGGGTTCCTATTCAGCGGAACACCCTAAACATCGAGGCGAAGGGATGGCAGACCTTAGTATGCAGCAGACTAGATCTGTGACATAATAAAACAAACCTACCTATTCCTCGGGCAGTTCTAGTCGCCTCTATTATGGCCTGGTACCCGATCAATGTGGGTGTCGTGATGTTGGCCAACATGTCTGTGGTCGCAAGGCAAGTTGATACCTCCTACCCATATCCCAACACCATCACTGAGTACCTTACGGGTGTACGGGTGGAGCCACGAGATTTTGACACGAAGGTTCGGGCTAAGAAGCCTTTCTCTTGGTAGTCTTTGATGGATGCACACAACCCGAAGAGAAAGGGTCAGTCGACTGCTACCGTAAGCCAGTCTGATGAGCCATCGATGGTAGCTGCAGAGTCAGCAGATATGCCTTCCACTTCAGCAGAGCCTTCAGCCAGCGCAACTGCCATGCCTCCACCTTCAGCCTCAGTGCCTTCCACCTCGGCTTTGAAGCCGGTGCGGATGCCCACTGCTCTATTGAGTGCGCTGCGAGTCTTCCAGACACTAGCGAGCCTCAACAACTGGATGTAGACAGCTAGTGCAAAGCTGTCTGACATATCCAGTCATGTTGCGCACAGTCATCTATTCCGACACCTCAGATTCTCCCCACAGTTAACGAAACCTTGAAGAAGCTTCTGGAAAATCAGAACACAATAATGGCCACTCTAGTGCAACATGGGTCAATGATAGAAGAGCTGGGAAAGCAAGTAAAGAATATGCGGAAGCCCCAGGCCTCCAAGAAGTCAGTGGAAAAGATCCGATGACAGGTTACTAAGATTGCAGCAGCCGGAGACGTTCCATTTGATATGTTGATAGACCCGTACCACCCATTCCCAGATCCTACAGCACCTACAACACCAGCTGGCCAGTCTGAGGAGCCAGACACTGCTGCTAACACTGTCGAGGCAGTACGTCACATGTTCACCAACCCAGCCGCTCCCGGACTTGAGGATGATGAGATCCAATTGGATGAGGCTGAGTTCGATGCCACTGCTGGGGACACAAAGATGACCACAAAGCCATAGGGAGTTTTCTTCACTCTCACCTTTCTTTTACTCTTATTTTGTTAAGTATTGGGGACAATGCTTATTTTTATTCTGGGGGGAGGGGGGGTGGAGTTTCTTTGACACATTTTGATGATTATGTATTTTGATAACTATGAGACATTTGACCTGTAATTAACTTAATATTATTTTCTTCTTATTTCTCATTATGTATATATTCTCCCTACTCATTATGTATATTCGTTACACTTTCAATAGTTTTTGCTTTGTAGCTTCTTTATGCTTGTTTTCTTATTAGTTAGTGTTCAACTAAATAGCTTCTTTTTGAATTAGTAGCTTCTTCTTGATTTAATAGCTTATTTCTATATTTTAGTGGATAATAAGACTTTGATTTTTTCTTAATTCCATGGTTCTTTCCAAAGGTAGTTTTTGTGTGAACCCGATGACTCTTCCCAACGATGGATGGCTTGACAACCTTCTTAAGGGACTGAGTCTGTTTTGGTGTTTAGGTAATAATAGTAGTAGTAATGAATAAAAATAACTAATTGAGTCATGCTCGAAGAGTCAAACATGATTCACTTGGTACCAACATACTTAACTACGTGCTTATGGTTAAAAACAAGATTTTTGGAAAGAAATAGCTCTAGTTAGTGACCTTGTGACTCTTGTATTGACTTAGGCAATCATCGAGTGGTTTAATCGAACCATAGTGATTTTTAATCTTGAATATGGTCGTTGTGGGAACTCGACTCTATCCTCTTTAACAATCCAGCTGTGTGAGAGGTGAGATGTTTGTGTTGCAAGTCCAAGTACCCGTGCGAATGGTCTGGAACTTGCCCCGAATGTATTTCTAGGCGAAATTTTAAGTTTTGCTTGGCTTGAGAAGTGATTGTAGGCTCTCCTTGGACCGCTTGAAGTTTTTCATTGCCCACCAATGTTGTTATCCCTAGTCAACCCATTTGATCCTAAAACCCTTTTCATTTGATAACCATGTTACAAGCCTTTACCGTTTTGTCATGACCCTCTCTTGGCACCCGGGCTTTCCTTAACATTCTTGTGAAACAATTGGCTAAAAAAGTAAGTTTGGGAGAGAGACGAGGAACTTGAAAGAGGTATCAAGGCACAATAAGAAAAAGAAATGATGAGAAGGAAAGGCAAGAAAAGGAAAGAACAAAAAGAAAAGTGCAAAAGGAAAGTGAATAAGTTGAAGAGTTGATGGGATTCAAAGAAAAGTAATGATGCAAAGCATGGAGAAATCAAAATAGGGAGAAAATGAATATCATGATCAAGAAAGAGTGATGTTAAGTCTATCTAATTCCCCCAAAGAAAAGAAAATGCCTCAAAGAGTTGGCAAAGCATGAGCCTAGAAAAGAAAATGGAGTGCTTAATGAGATATGAACCCGTTCTATCATAGCATATCCAACCTTAGTCCAAAAGTCTTCATTGCATTCCGAAAAAGCCATACGTGATTTCAGGCCGAGTGAGCTTACATTAGTGGTGATCTACATGAGGGGCAAGCTTATGGTACTTAAAGTCGTACTTGCGATATTCTTTTGAGAGAGATGAGTGAACCTTTCACAAATTTTGGGATTGAGTGCTAAATACTTAAGCGAGATAGGAAAACGGAGAGTAGAAGAGGAGGAGTTTTGGATCCACAATGACCTACATGAAAGAGCGAGTTTCCTTGATGAATAAAGTCAACTCTTGATGCTCAAGTGTCACATTAGAACTATTTGTGCATGAAAGTTTAACTTGTTGCCTTGTTGATAGTTCATAAGTGGTGAGGGTAATTGTTGGTCTCAATTGATGTGTGAATGACTCACTTTTGATTAGCTGGAATGGCTCTTAACTTGTGGAGGTGGGAACTACTTTATTTGCTTGAAGACAAGCAAAAACTTATGTTTGGGGGAGTTGATAAGTGGGGATTTTGACTACTTATCAGCGACTTTTAGCTTTTGTTTTAGTTCAAAAGCATTTAATTGTGTTCCCGAAAGCTAATGAAAAGTGCTTAATTGCAGGAATATTAAAAGATGAACTCCCTAGATGAAATCCAACTCAAAAAGGAGTAATCTGAGCTCAAGGACATAAAAGGCACAGAAGCTCAGAAGTGCGGACCACAGAACATCAGCCATCAGAGTTTGGTGAAAAGTGCGGTCCGCACATGAATTGTGCGGCCGCAAAAGCTAAGCCATAGTAAAGTTTAGACAAGGTGCATTCCAAGTCCCCCAAAAGTGCGGACCGCACAATAATTGTGCGGTCGGAGAAGAAGAGCTATGCGACTGCAGATGTAAAAGTGTGGACCGCAGAAGAGCAAGGTGGAGTCGCAGATGAAAAACTGCGAACCGCAGAAAGAGTGCATTGCGGCCGCAAATCAGAATTATGCAGCCGCACACTTCCAATCCTGACAAATTGAAGAAAAATGCGGCCGCAGAACCTCTCGAAGGGCATTTTTGTCCGAAATTTCCAGCCCTGTATAAATAGACGAGTTTCATATTTTGAGGTAATATTTTGACATCAGTTGTTACACTAGCCATTTTCTTTTACTCTTTTTAGTAGTTTTTCATATTTTGCGCTATTTTAACTTAGATTTTATCATTTTGATCTTGCAATATGAGTTTAATTATCATTTCTTCTTCTATTTCTTCCATTTCAAGTATGAGTAGTTAGAAATTTACTAGGGTTGTGACCCAACCCTAGTGTGTAAACTTAATGGGTGTTTTATTAATGCTTGTTTATGGTTGGGTATTTATTATTTAGCCATGTTCTTGCTTTTATTTGTGGAATTAATGGTTGCAAACATTAGTTCATACCTATTCGACTTGGTCTCTACTTGAGAAAGAGAGACTTGGTCTAGGAAAACTTGGCTAACAAGAAATTAGGTCAATCGAGAGATTGATAATCCCAATTAAAGGGTTCAACCTAGAGATAGTAATAACCCGACTTGAGCTTTTTTCAACTGTTTTGTTCAATACCCATTTGGACTTGAGAAATACAATGCAAAATCACTCTCTGACCGAGAGGTATTGAGTGGGTAATTGAGTGTTGATAGCTATAATACACCCTAATCAATAAAACAAGCATTAAGGTTTATATCCCATTAGGCAAACACCTAGGTGAAGGTCATAACCCTAGGCTTTTTACAACATTTGAAAAACAACAAAAATAATCTCTTAGTTTTATTTCCCAACTTGCAATTGTAGTTTTAAATTAGACATTAAAACAACCCCATTTTGTGGAAGAGTAAACTTAGATATTCAAAATCTCATGCTATGATATATATTAATAACTCCCATTCTATAGCTCCCTGCGAAATTCGANTTAATAACTCCCATTCTATAGCTCCCTGCGGAATTCGACCCCGACTCTTGTTGGATATTATTATTGTATGGACTGTTTTCATAGCCTTGAATTGAGGTGTGAAATTGGACGAGATCAGGAGGGCTCATCCGTAAAATGGGAGAATGCCGATCTGGTCGAGAAGGTAAGGATATTTAGGCTAAAAACGAGAAGTTACTCGTGATGACTAATGAGGCAACCTCACAGGTCCAAGAAAAGATAGACTTGATTGACCAATTTCGGGCCAAGATGGATGAGGTCAAGACCACGGTTGAGGCATTAAAGGGCAGGATGGACCTGTTGGCTTCAGAAAAGGAGGCCACAAAAGAGGAGATGACATCGGTCAAGGACTAGTTCTTGGTGGCAAAAGACAAGGCTGACAAGTGGTCACGGCTAAATGATGACCTCCGGTCACAACTGGCCTTTGGCCAGGAATATACTGTGCTGAAGTCCAAATTAGAGGTAACTTCCATTGATTCCTCCAAAGTCGAGGAAATGCTGGTCCGGTATAAGGCTAAAGTGGAGATACTCGAGGCCCACTTAAAGACGAAGACTGAGTATGTAAAGCTGCTATCCCGGAGGGAGACCCTCGAGGAGATTCACGCCCGAGGTTTTGACGTGTCTGCCGAGATAGATGAAGCCAAAAGGCTCGAGGCCGAGGCAAGGGAACTCTATGAGCTCGAAGGTCCTGAAGGCTCCGAAGGTTCCGGTGCAGAGTCAAGGTCAGGCGTAGATGCTTTAGTTCTTTTTTGTTTCCCTTTTGTATATTTTTCTTTCTTTTTATGAGGTCGTTTTATCGTGCCTTTGCAAATATTTTTTGAGATATGTATATAAAAATTTACCTTTGGAAACATCACGTTTTTACTTTTCAGCATTTGTTTGTCATTTTATTTGCATATCATCCCTAATGCCTTAGCATAAAATCAAACGTAATCTAGAGCATCCGTTCTTCGGAGGTCCGAATGGGGCTCGATCTCGATGGCAGCTCTGGATTACTCGTGGCTTCACATGCCCGATAAAATCAAAGGCATTTAAGATGCTTAAGTGTTTCAATCATATACAATGATGTTTTTGCCGAGTGTAATCCTTTAATAGGTTTTGATTATACGTAAAGGCCTTACTTTTTCAGTACGGACTATGTCTCCGAGCTGTTTTAGGGTGGTCGTAGCCTTTCATGTTCGAGCACTGCCTAATAGGCTTGGTGCCTCCAGGGTTCAATAGCCCGGGCCGTCTAATATTTTTATTGGACGATAGTCCCCAAGTCGGGGTAGCCCGTGGGATTTAGGATCTCAGATCCGTTGTGAGGCATCGACCAAGTGAAATACGTAGTAATAAAGATTTCTTTCATTATTTTATATGTAGGGTACCTAATCGGAGGCGCATAAGCCTTGTGTCGTGATTAGAGTAAGCTATATGGGCACAGTTCGTTTGATCGTTTGACCCTTGCAATGAATCCTAATCACCAAGCCTTAGCTTTTGACATATAAAATTTTCCCTTTTCTAAAGATCTTAACCTAGGGTTACTGGCCCCCAGTATTTGAGGCCAAACTTGTGAGGGCTCGGATACTGTTGGTTTGGTGCAAACGATCAATAATTCAGTTTAAGTCTGGTCTTCAAAACTAAGGTAGCACATTTTACTGTTGTCTTATTAAAAAGCTTGCCGAAAAAACCCAATTCGGGACAAAATTGGTTCAAGGGAAAAAGAGTACAACACGTGCTTTGAGACCTTATAGTTACATTTGCCCTTGGCCGAGTACATGCATAAGTTAGTCCGTAATGTAACGAAATTAAAAAGGGAATTGAGTTGTACCTTAGAAGTAGTACCACTTTAAGTGTACCCCATTCCAGTTGTTCGATAGTATTACGTTGTTTCCCGATTCTAGTTTATATGAGCCTTTGCCGGTTATTCCGGCAACTCTATACGGTCCTTCCCAAGTCGGGCCCAGTTTCCCGTTATTTGGGTTCTGAGTGTAGTGTTACTTTTCTCAACACCAAGTCCCCGACTTAAAAATGTCGAAGGTTGGCTATTCGGTTGTAGTACCTCCCTACTCGCTGCTTCTGGGTGGCTAACCGTACCGGGCGGCTTCCTGTCTTTCGTCCAATAATTCCAGGCTCGTGGTCATGGCCTCGCCGTTTGACACTTCGGTAGCATACTGAAACCTGAGGCTCGGTTCCCCTACCTCGACTGGTATTAAGGCTTCCGCTCCGTAGACTAGAGAGAACGGGGTCGTCCCGGTACTCGACTTCGAAGTCGTACGGCATCCCACAAGACTTCGGGCAAGATTTCCTTCCATTTTTCCTTCGGGCCGGTCAATCTCTTTTTTAGGTTTTGGAGTATAGTTTTGTTTATCGATTCTTCTTGACCGTTCCCACTAGGGTGGTAAGGCATTGATAATATCTTCTTGATCTTGTGGTCTTCGAAAAACTTACTTACCTTGCTGCCAACGAATTATTTTCCATTATCGCAAACGATCTCGGCTGGTATCCCAAATCGACATATTATGTGATCCCAAATGAAGTCGATAACTTCTTTCTCTCGGAACTTCTCGGGCGCATGAGCCTCGACCCGTTTGGAAAAATAATCGTTCATGAATAGTATGTATTGTACCTTACCAGGCGCCTATGGCAGGGGATCGGCGATATCTATTCACCACTTCATAAATGACCATGGTGATAGGACATGGTGGAGCATCTCTCTCGGTTGATGAATTATCGGGGCGTGTCTTTGGCTCTCATTGCATTTCCGTACGAAATCTTTCGTATTCTTCTCCATTTCATTCTAGTAGTAGCCGGCTCTGATTAACTTCCAAACTAAGGATTTTCCCCCCCAATAGTTCCCGCAAGTGCCCTCGTGAACTTCTCTCATGGCGTATTCGGTCTCACCCAGACCTAAGCATCTTGCTAGTGGGCCGAAGAGGGATCTTCAGAACAATGCCCTTTCGACTAAGCTAAATCTGCCAGCTTTGGCGCGCAGGGCTCTCGATTCCTTAGGATATGATGGCAATTTTTCCGTCTTTAGGTAGTCTATATATTTGTTTCTCCAGTCCCAAGTCAAACTTGTCAAGTTTACTTTGGCGTGACCTTCTTCTACCATCGAATTCATCAACTGCACCACTGCCCCCGAGCAGAATTCATCGGAGTCGACAGATGACCCCAAGTTGGCAAATGCATCGGCCTCACTGTTTTGATCTAGAGGTACGTGCTGCAGAGTCTATTTCTTTAATTGGTGCAGGGTTACCTGCAATTTATCCAAGTACCTCCTCCTCCCTTCCTCTTTTACTTCGAACGTTTCGTTGAATTGATTTACGACGAGGAGGGAGTAATATTTGGCTTCGATCACTTCGGCCCCGAGGCTCTTAGCCAGTTCTAGACCTGCAATAATAGATTTATACTCATCTTCATTAGTAGTCAATTTAACAGTTCTAATAGACTGTCTAATTACACTACCCTCGAATGGTTTTAACACGATACTGAGTCTGTACCCTTTCGCGTTGAATGCACCATCCGTGAATATGGTCCAGATCCCCGAATTAGTCCCCGAGGTGAGCAACAATTCCCTTTCGACCTTGGGTATCAAGGCCGGTGTAAAGTCGGCCATGAAGTCTGCCAAAATTTGAGATTTTATGGCAGTTTGGGGTCGGTACTGGATATCGTACCCGCTAATCTCCACGGCCTATTTGTCCAGCCGGCCCGAGAGCTCAGACTTATGCATGATATTCCTCAACAGGTAAGAGGTTACGACACATATGGGGTGGCACTGAAAGTACGGTTTAAGTCTCCTGGAAGCGCTTAGTAAGGTGAGCGCTAACTTTTCTAGGGGAGGATATCTTATTTCGGCATCGCCTAGGGTTCTACTAACATAGCAAATACGAAATTATGTACCTTCTTCCTCCCGGACTAAGACAGTACTTACCGCTACCTCAAAAACCGCCAAGTAGAGGCACAACTGTTCGTTTGCCTTCAGAGTGTGCAGCAAAGGAGGGCTCGAGTGGTATTGCTTGAGTTCTTCCCAAGCTTGCTGGCATTCCGGAGTCGAAGAAAAAATGTTATTCTTTTCAATAGTAAGAAGAACTGATGGCTCTTATCCGAAGACCTAGAGATGAACCGGCCTAACGCGGTTATCCGCCCGGTCAGTATTTGAACCGCCTTGATGTTGTCAACTACGGTGATGTCCTCTATGGCCTTTATTTTGTCTGGGTTGATCTCTATCCCCGATTAGATACCATAAACCCGAGAAACTTGCCTGAATCGACCCCAAATGCACACTTCTCCGGGTTTAGCCTCATGTTGTACTTCCTTAGTATGTCGAAGGTTTCCTACAAATGTTTCAAATGGTCCTTTGCTCGCAAAGACTTGACCAACATATCGTCAATATAAACTTCCATTGATTTTTCTATTTGCTCTTCGAACATCCGGTTTACTAGGCTTTGGTATGTGGCACCGACGTTCTTTAGACCAACGACATTATGTTATAGCAGTAAGTGCTAAACATTATTAGGAAAGAAGTCTTCTCTTGATCATCCGGGTCCATCTGAATTTGGTTGTACCCTAAATAGGCATTGAGAAAACTGAGTATGTTGTGTCTGGCAGTCGCGTCGATCATTCGATCGATGTTAGGTAAAGGGAAAGAATCCTTCAGACATATCTTGTTTAGATCCTTATAATCTACCCACATTCTCAGTTTATTCCTCTTTTTAGGTACTACCACTACGTTAGCTAACCAATCTGGGTATTTAACTTCTCGAACGGAACCTGTTATAAGAAGTGTGGATACCTCATCCTTAATTAATGCATGCTTGATCTCGGACTATGGCCTTCTCTTCTGGTTGACCGGATGGAACTTCGAATCCAAACTCAACTTGTGAGCGGTTACCTCCGGTGGGTTCCCTGTCATGTCTATATAGAACTAGCCAAAACAATCAGCGTTAGCTTTAAGAAAATTAATAAGTTTTTCCTAAGCTCGGAGGTTAACCCTGTTCCCAGGTATACCTTTCGATCCGGTAGGTGCTCGATTAATATAACTTGCTCCAACTCCTCAACTGTTGATTTGGTGGCGTCAGTGTCATCGGGTGTTGTGAATGATCTCGGGACACTGTAATCGTCCTCATTATCCACTCCTTGTTCTTCAGGTTTCCCTGGTTCGGTTGAGACCGGTATTATTTATTGCTATTTAGTTTCTTATTTTTTGGTCGGTTCCGCACTTCTTGATGTTGAGTCCGCGAGTACTGGGATCACTTCATCGACAACAAACATTTCCCTTGCGCCCGGTTGCTCTCCGTAAACCATTTTAACTCCCCTCCTCCCCCGTGTGGGAAATTTCAGCGCCTGGTGTAAGATCGAATGTACCACCCTCATGTTGTGGACCCATGGCCTTCCGAACAAAGTGTTGTACCTCATATCCCCTTCGATCATAATAGACATTTTAGTGTGTTTTATCAATGGCCCTTGGGGGACATCGACTCCCCTGATGATCATGTTGATCATGTGTTGAGGCTCCTCTTGTTCGACATGTTTGTTGGCATCCCTATTCTTGAGGTGGTTTTTGACTTGCTCGCTTAGGAATTCTCGGATGTTCCCATTGTTGAACAATCGAGCAACTTCTTCTCTTAACTGTCGGCAATCTTCGATCCTATTACAGTGAGTGTCGTGATACTTGCACATCAAATTAGGATCTCTCTAGGTAGGGTCGGATTTTAATGGTCAGGACCACTTGGTCTCTTTGATGCGTCATATGGCCCACATGATGCTTGCAGCGTCTACGTTGTAATTGTAATCCAATAATCTTGGTGCTTCCCTACTCCCGAGCGACCTGTCGAACTCTCTCTTGCTCATTAGGCCCCGTCCGCTCGGCCCTCATTCACTTCTCTTCTCGTTTCTAGTTGGGTGATGCCCGAATCCGTTTCCCCTCCGATCTGCACTGTATGGTTGATATCGATCTCCGACCGGCCTTGGATCCTGATCAAGGGTTCTCTTAGATCTACCATCGGTGATAAACAAATCCAGAAGGGGCCCCGAATTGGTCGTCTTCGACCCTGATCTTCGATTGGTATCTGTTGTGGACATCGGCAGAGGTCACCGTTGGGTACTCCACCAAATTTTGTTTTAGCTATTGAGAGACCACGGAACATCGGGGGTTGAGCCCCTCGGTGAATGCTTGAACGGCCTAATCATCCGCAACTGGTGGCAGGTCCATACGTTCCATTTGGAATCTTGACACGAACTCCCTCAGCATCGCGTTATCCCTTTGTTTGACCTTAAAAAGATCTGACTTTCTGGTCTCGACCTTGATGGCTCCGGCATGGGCCTTTACGAAAGTATCTGCAAGCATAGCAAACGAGTCAATGGAATTTGGAGGCAGGATATGATACCATATCATTGCCCCTTTGGATAAAGTTTCCCCAAACTTTTTCAGCAACACCGACTCGATTTCGTCATCTTCCAAGTCGTTCCCTTTGATCGCGCATGTACAGGAGGTTACATGCTCATTTGGATCCGTGGTCCCATTATACTTGGGTATGTCGGGCATTCGAAACCTCTTCGGGACCATCTTCGGTGCTTGCTCGGGGAGAAGGGCTTCTAAATAAATTTTTTGGAGTCAGATCCCTTCATTATCGAAGGTGCTCCCGGGATCTGATCGACCCTAGAGTTGTATGTTTCCACCTTCTTGTCGTTGGCCTCAATCTTTTTCTTGCCTAACTCCACCCGCTTTGTTAATGCTTCGAGCATCTTCATTACCTCTGAAGTTTCTTCGGCTCGACTTCACCCAGTCTCACGACAACTTGTTCATCTTTCTGCGTATTTTCCCGGGATTGTTCGGGCTCGACCCTGCTAGGGGTGTGGCTTTGGTTCTACAGCTACGCTATTGCCGCTTGTTGAGCCTGCAACATCTCGAAAATCAATCGTAGGCTCACCCCATCACCTTCACCTTCTGGTACTTCTCGAGCCATTGGTCGAGGTCCTCCGCGGACTCTATTTTCGGGATCAGTTGGTAAATTGATGTTGATGGCCACCTGCGAGTTTGCACCGACCGGGTCGGCGGTTGGGACACCATTGGGATCGGCAGGAGGCACATCATTACTGGGCACTACATTATTATTTTCGTTGTGATGGCCCGACTCAGCGTCAACATTCAAGTGAGCAAACTGAGAGTTTTACATCCTTAGGCTGACCTGGAATTAAGATTTCAAAGAACAAGTGTAAAATATAGTGTGTTATGGAGATTCGTATCAAATCACCACTATTATCCTTAGTCCCGCGGTGAGCGCCAAACTATTTACCCAAAAATGAGTAACGTATGCGGTTTAAAGGATATGTGATTTAATTCATTACGAATAATTAAGAATAATAAATAAATAAATTAAAGACGAAATAAACGATCAAACCAATTGCAATGTTATGACCAAGCCTAATCTTAGATTGAACAGTAGGACTCACCCTCGATTGGACCCTCGATAGGACTCACAAATGAGTAATGCCTTGAACAGTAGCTAGAAGACAAGAGTAAACTTCTATTACTTTGAATTGCGTTTTGCAATGTGTCAGACTAAAGAAAAACTTCCCATTTATATAGTAAGAGAATTTCAGTCCTAGTACAAGTCTAAAAAAGGTAAAAAAAAAATTCCCGATAATTGTTGATCCATAATTAATACGATTGAGGACGAATATTATGGCCCCCTATCCGTCATGCATAACCGTTCACCGCGTCTCCCGAGGTCCAGAAGTTGTACTTGGTCCGGGGTACGTCGCTTTACCGTATTCGATCTTAGATACATCGTTCATTCTCCCTAGGGCTCGATACGAGGGGTTCCTGGCCTCAATTAGAATCACGTCGAGCCCCGCTTCCCCTTCGTTCTCTCATCAGGGAATCAGGAAAAACTTTACCCCGGTTTTACCCGTACACAATATTATCATGATTTCTCACCATGGAAGGAAGTCTTTTGTGAACAACTTTGTCTATCTCGTGAATATTCATATCTATATTGAAGAAGAAAACGTGGCGAAGAAAGGGTAACATCTCATAATCGTTGGTTATCAAAAATGATTTGGACTTTTACTTACTTTTTCTTTTAAATACCAGTTTTACTTTTTTCATTTAAATCTTGATGAGATTTGAGCCAGTATGGATTTGAGACTACTAGAAAACAACTTCATTATTAATTGATATTGTAGTTATATTTTTCAATTAATATGGTAAAAAATTAAAGAACTTCCATATCTTTTTTTTTTCTTTCAATAATGAGTTGATCAAATACTTAATTTTAGTTTATAGACACACTAAAGGTGCTTATAATTACCTCAGACTAATTAAGACATATGTGCAAAATCATTCCCCAAGATATTAAAGAGTAACAATGCGTAATCATTGCTAGGTGCAATAACAAAAACAACAGCCGTCAAGTGTCTATTTCTTTAATTTCATGTTGGTTCTAATTAATGATTCAAGATTCTGTTGTTTTGCTTTTTGAAACAGTTTTCTTAGAAAACAAATTTCACAATTGTTTATATCATTATTAATGTTCCATTTCAAGAACATTATCACGTCATTATTATTACGGCAAAGGGCTAAATATGCCCTTTTATTTTTGAAAATGGTCTAACAATACCCCTCGTTATACTATTAGATTATCTATACCCCTGCAGTTATACTTTGGGTTCAAATATACCCCTCATTTAAACGGATGGATATGTGTTACCGTCCAGTTGGTCAATTCTAAATATCTCCTAATTAATTAAAAAGACTCATTACTCATACCCGAAAAATAATATTTTTTTTGTAAAAACTGGAAAAAACTGAAATTATTTTTACTAAAAACTGAAGGAAAAAAAAACGAAATTTTTGTTTTCCAGCTTTTACAAAAAAACTGCTTTAGAAAAAACTGAAAAATATTTTCTAAAACAATATTTTTGTAAAAACTGGAAATAAAAGAGCTGAAAATTAATTTTCTAAAGCAAATTTTTTTGTAAAAACTGAAAAAACTGAATTATTTTTTACTAAAAACTGAAAAAAACGAAAATATATTTTTCTTTCCAGTTTTTACAAAAAAACTGCTTTAAAAAAAACTGAAAAATATTTTCTTAAACAATATTTTTGTAAAAACTGAAGAAAAAAAACTAAAAGCAATATTTTTGTAAAAACTGAAAAAACAAATATTTTCTTTTTTTTTCAGTTTTTAGTTAAAAATATTTCAGTTTTTTCTAATTTTTTATTGCTTTAGAAAATTACTTTTCAGTTTTTGTTTTTCAGTTTTTACAAAAATACTATTTTAGAAAATATTTTTCAGTTTTTTTAAAGCAGTTTTTTTTGTAAAATCTGGAAAAAAATATTTTCGTTTTTTTCAGTTTTTAGAATTTGTTTTTTAGTTTTTTCCAGTTTTTACAAAAAAAAATAATTATTTTTCGGATATGAGTAATGAATCTTTTTAATTAATTAGGAGATATTTAGAATTGACCAACAGGACGGTGACACGTGTCCCTCCGTTTATATGAGGGATATATTTGAACCCAAATTTTGACTTCAGGGGTATAGATAACCCAATAGTATAACGATGAATATTTTTAGACGATTTTCGAAAGTAGAGAAATATATTTAGCGTTTGCCGTTATTATTAAATACTTAAAAAGGAGAGAATATATTCTTAAAAAAGGTCATAAATGGTGGGGATAGAATTTTCCTGAAAGGAGAAACGATTCAGCGGGAAAAGACTACAAAGAGGCCATGGCAAAAACAATAATTCCACAAAAAGAAAGCCTAGCTATATTCTCACAAGTAACAAGGTCTGAGCCTATTATTATTTATTTCGTAATAAAATGATGAGAATATGTCCCATTTGACATTATGGGATTTGACTTTAGTTTTTGTAGGGTTTTTAGACTCTGTCATTGGTGGAATTCCAACTCATGTTCAACTTTTTTTGTCTGCTCTTTGTCTTTTACATGTATCATTGTCACTCATTGCCCCCATCCCCCACTTACCTCGCAACCCAGAATTTTAAGGAAAAAATAATTTTTCCAGTGTTATAAGATCAAATTATGGTGGATATCTATTTTTTCTCCGTAATCTTCTTAAATATTTAATGACATATTTCTATGCTTAATAACATATTCAATGACATATTTTTCTTCACTTTTCATGCATATATAAAAGTCTTGTAATAGATAGAAAAATATACACAATTGAAAAAGAAATAAAAATATTTCCTCTCTTTCTCTCTATATCTCTTAACTTATTTTTTCTTGTTCTATATTATAACTTTGAGCTATATTTCATAACACGTTATCAGCACGAAGTCTCTAACCTCAAGGTTGAATTCCACTTATGTGTTAAAAGCACGTCTTTCTGCTACAGCAAAAGTCCGAACTTTAAACCATATAAGTTTATTCCAATATTTGGAATAAGCAACAGTCTGGTTATAAGAAAATTAGTATTTATGTGGCTGCTAAGGATGTCACCTTGTTAAATTTTCATGAACTAAATAATAGGTGGCATGCGGTATACTAAATAATCTACAAAATTAAAATTATACTTTATTATGTATGCTTATGGTTTTACCTTATAATACGATTTTAGTATGCCTAGTATAATGATTATACATTAGTTTACTGTCAAATATAATATAATAATAATAATACTCGTAACTATTTTATTTTAATAAGATAAAATATTAGTACAAGAAGTATGTACTACACCAAAATTTTTATTTGTAATAGTTCTTATCAAATTAACATGTTGAATCATTTCTATATGGAAAGCATATAGTAGTAGATAGTAGACAGGGATTTGTCCCCTAATTATTTTTTGATTCCCTGATTAACCTAAAGGTTCTGTTATATCTCTTTGTTTTTCTAGAGAGCATAATACTTAGTTTCCACAAAAGTGCATGGTAACTAGTAGTACTATATTATTCTATTTGATACATTATTTTTTTTTTAATGTTTTAGTCATATCACTTTCATCTTGAAGTAACCTTATTGCAACAAAGACCACATGTGAATTTTCAATATTATTTTTTATTTTCATATATCTGTTTGACACTAATTACTTAGCTGATTTGAGTAAACGAAACCTATTGTTGAGAATTATATCCAAATGACATTATGAAGAGTTTAACTCAATAGGTAAGCATTTCCTTCGTATTTGAAATTATTTTTGTCCTTTGCTATTTAATGATATCAATTTCAATGAGTTCAAGTCACAATGCACCATGAGGGTAAGACATCATGATCAAGTCTTGATGCTCCATGATGATAAGAGTTGGGTTTGAGTGCCAATTTATTATTGTCACGACCCTAAATTCCTTCCGTAGGATGTCGTGATGGCACCTACTCTCTAAAACTAGGTAAGCCAATCGATGCGGAATAATAATAGATATCTGAAATAAATAAACTACAATTCAAATAATTTCAACTCCCAAAACCTGGTAGAAATAAGTCACAAGCTTCTAAGAATTTATTCTCTATGTCTCTATACATCCGAGTCTAAAGCAAATAAGGAAGACAACATAACAAGATAGAAGGGGACTCCGGAGTCTGCGGACGCTGGCAGATATACCTCGAAGTCTCCCCGTACAACTAGTTTACTGATGCATGATATGATAAGATGTACCTGGATCTGCACAAAAAGATGTACAGAAGCATAGTATGAGTACACCACAGTGGTACCCAGTAAGTGGCAAGCCTAACCTCGGTAGAGTAGTGACGTGGTCAGGTCAGGCCCTACTGGAAAATAAATAATGACATGGTAAAATGTTTAACAATATAATAAGATAAAATGACAAGAAAAATAAATCAAGTAGTATGTCACCATTTAATTACACCAAATAATGCTAATTAATACCTCGTGGAAGCAAAACAGAATTCTTTTCAACTTTAAGAAAAGCACAACAATAATTAAAGGCAACTGCGGCCATAAATCAATATCAATAAGGGCACTCCCGAGATACCGCCTCGTAGTCCCAAATCATAAATAAATTCATAATATCTCATTTTCTTATATCACCGCGGGAGCCTTCACATTTAATTTTAAAGAAAAAAATATTTTTCCCGAAATAGCATCCCCTGTTTTAGCCATCCTTATCACACCGCATGAATTCTAGTAGTTTTTCCTACTAGTCACGCGTATCAAGCCACCCTTATCTCACTGTATGCGCTTTAATACCCAGACCTTATACCACCGCATGCGTATCAATATCACAATATATCACAATTTGTACCTCAAGTGCTCAATATTTCAATTTGCCAAAATAAATCAATAACAATATTTTTTCCACAATAAAGAGCTCATGGCTCCATCACAATGAGCACGAAAATCTCACAAAATATTCGNTGTTTTAGCCATCCTTATCACACCGCATGAATTCTAGTAGTTTTACCTACTAGTCACGCGTATCAAGCCACCCTTATCTCACTGCATGCGCTTTAATACCCAGACCTTATACCACCGCATGCGTATCAATATCACAATATATCACAATTTGCACCTCAAGTGCTCAATATTTCAATTTGCCAAAATAAATCAATAACAATATTTTTCCACAATAAAGAGCTCATGGCTCCATCACAATGAGCACGAAAATCTCACAAAATATTCGGGAATAAATAACTCAACAAAATAATTTTCAAAATTTTAATATGTTGCTTCAATACCAAATTTAAAATATCAAATAATTCATATTAATAATATTTAATTTAAGAAAATCACCCTTCAAATAATGCACAGAATAAAAGAAACCAAGTTTCAAATAAACAGGTAAAATAATTAGCGGGAAAAAGTCAAGCAAATTTAAAGTATAAACATTTAAATCAGTGATGAAGAATATAACAAGGTAAAATTATTTAATTAATATACAACAATGATCTACACAATTTAAAGACATAATCTTTCACATTTAGCTCGTGTACACACTCGTCACCTCATGTACACGACTTTCAACACATTTCAATTTATCACTTCAATACCAATCCTAGGGGAAATTTCCCCCATACAAGGTTAGATAAGTCACTTAACTCGACTTGCTCCAATTTAACCAAATAATATACTTTTTTCTCGATTTTTCGACTCCTATCGACTTGTACCTAGTCATAATTAATTTGATACAGTCAATAAAAATTATAGAATCAATTCCATAAGAAAATACTACATTTTTAAATAAAATCCGAAATTAACTCAAAATTTGCCTGTGGGGCCCTCGTCTCGGAATCCGACGAAAGTTACGAAATATGAATGTCCGTTCAACCACGAGTCTAACCATACCAAAATGACTAAATTCCAATAATAATTCGACCCTCAAATCCTCAAATCTATCCAAGAGGGATAACAAAAATTTCTAACTTAAATCACCAATTAATTGATAAAAAGAGCGATGGATTTGGGTAATCTAACCACGATTGAGTTAAGAACACTTACCCCGATATTTTTTCTAAACATCTCCCAAAAATCGCCTCAATCCGAGCTCCAAATCGTTAAAAATAGTTCAGAACTTAAACCCTCTACCTAGGCTTTTACTCTTCGCGATCGCGAAGCACAAATTTCCACTGCCCAAATTAACTCTACGCGATCGCGTATATCCTCACGCGATCGCAAAGCACCGAGTTCCCAGCTCTACGCGATCGCAGTCCTCTTCACGCGTTCGTGAGTCACAAGGTCTCAAAGCTACGCGATCGCATCCCGCTTCACGCGATCGCTTAGCACAAAACTTAGCAGCCCTCAATTAACCTTACGCGGTCGCAAACAATGCCACGTGATCGTGATGCACAGACAAGCCCAACCTACGCGATCGCGGTTGCCCTCACACGATTGAGGAGAAAACAAATTAACACTGCCTCAAATAAGCCTACGCGATCGCGAACAAAAGGTTTAAAATACCAGAAATCAGCAGCTACCAGTAGTGCCAAAATGAAGGAAAATTCTCTGAATACCATCCGAAACACGCCCGAACCCCTCGGGACCTCAACCAAATATACCAATAAGTCCTACAATATTATACGGACTTAGTCGAGTCTTCAAATCACATCCAACAACACAAAAAACACGAATCACACATAGATTCAAACTTTTAATTTCTACAAACGATGCCGGAACCTATCAAATAAAGTTCGATTGACCTCAAATTTTGCATGTAAGTCATAAATGACATAACGGAGCTATAAAAATTTTGGAAACTGGATTCTGACTCCGGATTCAAAAAGTCAACTCACCAGTCAAACTTCCAAACTTAAATTCCTATTTTTGTCATTTCAAGCCTAATTTTACTACGGACTTCCAAATAAAATTTCGAACACGCTTATAAGTCCAAAATCACCATACGGAGATATTGGAATCATCAAAATTTTATTCCGGTGTCGTTTTTTCAAAATATTGACCGAAGTTAAACTTAGCATTTTAAGACCAACTTAAGGAACCAAGTGTTCCGATTTCAACCCGAACACTTCCAAATCCTGAACCAACCATCCCCGCAAGTCATAAATTTATAAAAGCACATATGTGGAGTTTTATTTAGGGGAACGGGGTTCTAAAAGTAAAAATGACCGGTTGGGTCATTACATTCTCCACATCTTAAACAAACGTTCATCCTCGAACGGGTTTAGAATTATACCTGGAGTGGTGAAAAGATGAGGATAACAGCTGCGCATCTCATGCTCGGTNAGTCAAACTTCCAAACTTAAATTCCTATTTTTGTCATTTCAAGCCTAATTTTACTACGGACTTCCAAATAAAATTTCGAACACGCTTATAAGTCCAAAATCACCATACGGAGATATTGGAATCATCAAAATTTTATTCCGGTGTCGTTTTTTCAAAATATTGACCGAAGTTAAACTTAGCATTTTAAGACCAACTTAAGGAACCAA
>AWOL01S0267442.1:0-18787 GCA_000715115.1 Nicotiana otophora
GGCTCAACGCTGAACTTACACTCCAGGTATTCCGTCTTCGCCCTGCTCAGCTGGAAACCCTTAGACTCAAGAGCCTGTCTCCAAACCTCCAGCCTCTCATTAACACCGGCTCACGACTCATCAATCAGAACTGTCATTGGCGAATAGCATGCACCATGGCACATCCCTTTGAATATGGTGTGTTAACGCGTCCATCACCAGAGAACATTCAAAAAACACATCCCCGAAAAACACATTTTCTTGATCTTAATCAAAAAATATAAACACATCAACCCTCCATGGCTGCACCAAGAGAGCATTCCACTCTCTACCTTTGCCTATTGTCTTGTAAAAGACACAATTTTCCAATTATAATTATCTTACTAGTATTTTTCATGACAAGAGTGGGTTGCTCTAGTGGTAAGCACCCTCCACTTCCAACCAAGAGGTTGTGAGTTCGAGTCACCCCAAGAGCAAGGTGGGGAGTTCTTGAAGGGAGGGAGCCGAGGGTCTATCGGAAACAGCCTCTCTACCCTAGGGTAGGGGTAAGTTCTGCGTACACCTACCCTCCCCAGACCCCACTAGTGAGATTATACTGGGTTGTTGTTGTTGTTACTAGTATTTTTCATCTTGAAAACCCAAATCGAATGTCCCAAATTCTCTGGAAAATGCGGAGCAATTGAACCCACAGACAAACTAAGTATATGCAAAAATAATTTAAAAATTCAAGGTAGCTAAAGTAAATACGCTAATTAGAAAAACCTCTAAGTTACCCAAGTATAACCAGAGGCAGCTCTAGGAATTTTAGTTACAGACTAAGATTGTACCCACGATATGGTAAGCAAGCAATTTGTCACCTACACACCAACTCCAAGTTCCCTCAATTCTTTCTTTTTTTGTCACGATCAAAATGAAAGGTGGTTCTCTGGGCCTATCTTTTGCTCCCAGAGATACCGATTCAAGTCCAACTCATGAAAGAGTTTAAGTATCTATATATCAAAATTTGAGTACGTATAATAATACGTATAATATGTGCAAAGAATGTAGAACTATAGAAGTAAATAAATGGATTTATTCATCTCCTACACAATAAAAATATGTAATATGTATGATAATAAACTTTATTAATCTCTGAGGCAATGGATTTTGAATATTTCAAAATTCAAGGGCGTTAAAAGCAAATGTGGGTAATAGAATAACCCTCTAATACCCAAGTACAACAAGCAGCTTTAGGATTATAAATTAGTTGCCTTGTAACACTACACCCACAACTTTTTCGAGGAAATGAATTTCGAGTTAGTAAACATCTATATTTTTGAAAAGTTTCTACTCCACAAACACATTTTTGAAAATTTTGAACTCCACACACACACACATAATGGTATCAGGTGTGCTCCTACTTCCACAAGCGGACCTAGTGCATTAGTTATGGGTTAGTCCAACTAAATAGCTTTGGTTCAGACTTTATATATGTGTTAGAAAAATCCACTAAATCAGTATAAAAATTAGATCAAATCTTGGAGCCGCTTGTGCCAACATCCTAAACAACCTGAATTAATATTCATACAAAAAGAAACTCGACAATCAAATAGTCATGAATCAAACCAGCAAGACAACCACAAATCCTGTGGCTAAATTCAACCATAACTAAAACATTAAAATCCAAATTACAGCAAATTCGATCCATCATCCACTAACTAAACCAGAACCTAGGGTTTTCGCCACGCTCATCACATAAAATACTCAGATCAAAAAGCCAAAACAGATCAGCACAAAAAATAAAGCACAAAATAAAATAACACTTCCATCAATAGATAAAATCAAAATTCTTCTCGTACTAAGTTGAATTAGTATTACAAAATAGCAAATAAAAAATAAAGGAAATCAGAAAAAAGTAAAGACTTGCCATGGTGAATCGAGAAGATCGAAAGGATCTGAACAGAAGATATTTTTGTGCTTTTTTTGTTTTTTGTGTAAAGAGAGAGGGTTGAGACTAGAGAAGACTTGAGAGATATAACAAAGGGGAAATTGTCTGAGAATTTTCCGAATTTTCAACCCTTGATACTAACAAAAACATGAAATTCAAAGTTTCATCATTAACAATGAAGAGGTTTTGGTTGCATCAATGTGTTTTTTTTTTATGCTGGCAATGTGATATCAAACCCTTGATCAACTGGTTAAGATGGAATGCAAACAATGAGTAAGATAAAAATGCATATTTCTTATCCATTCCTTCAAACCAATCAATGCTTGTATCTGGTTAAGAACTAGAGAAAATGAGCACCAATTTTAGAATACAAAAATGTTATTCTATTCCACACTAAAAAAATAATTAGATTAGACGTAGCTAATAGTTAAAAAATGTAACATCAGAACGTGAAAATATGAAGACAATGCAAATGGCATAGATCATGTGTAAGAGAAGTCAGGCAGGCATGTGCGGGAATTACCTCTTATCAACGGTTCGTACTTCTTCTCCAAGAAGTTTCAGTTGATCCTTTACATCTTCACCACGAATTGCAACCCACTGCTCCATCTGTGCTGTTCCAACAGGGACCCAGTAACTAGATTTACTACCCTTTCCATCAGAACCAGAGGCGTCATCAAGAAAGACAGTAAAGCTATAGCCAACCAGCCTATCTCTCAGTTCCATCTCACTATTCAAATGAAGCTGTGTCCAGTCCAATCTTTCATCTGCAGCATCGTTGACGCCCTCTAAAAACTGCAATTGCCCATCAACTTTATCTGTCTCCACC
This sequence comes from Nicotiana otophora, assembly GCA_000715115.1. Lineage (NCBI taxonomy): Eukaryota > Viridiplantae > Streptophyta > Magnoliopsida > Solanales > Solanaceae > Nicotiana > Nicotiana otophora. The sequence goes on from AWOL01S0267442.1 coordinate 2,736, forward strand.
TTTTTCAAGACTACTAGCTTGCTGATGATGTTGAGGAGTTGCAACTTACGTGAGGAGAACTCCGAGAGACATTTAATTGCTTCAGACAAGTTTGCAGAAACTCCAAACTGAGATCCAACAGAAGATTTCAACCATTTAATTATGATATGTTTCACAAATATCGAAATAGACTGCTTAAAGGCCAAGAGTGCTGCTACAACATCCCAAACAACCAGTGGTTTATCCAAAGGTTCATGCTGATTTAATGACCATAGTATATTATTCTCCCAACTAATTAGCTCTTTCTCAGGAAAATCTGGGAAAACTTTAACATCAAATTCTGGATAAACAGTAGAGAAAATGTCCAGTTGCTGTCCTCCAATCCAAAGAAATTCTACTGCAGCTTTCAGAGCCCTGGAAGTTTTGAGCAAAGTGATGTTAGTTTCTAAAGCATTGCCACTAGTTTATCATCTCTTTTTCCAAAATAGATTAGATGGGGCAGTTGTCAGATTATTTCTGGTCCTACAAATCCATTAAGTATGTAAATCCTATGTTTACAGAATACAACAAATCAATAATCAACCAAATATAGACATCCTTCCTTTGTTCAGGTAGATAGATTTGTGTACACTTTCAATTGCAAGATATATCTACGTGTACTGGAAAGCAGCAGTTTCATGTAGCGGGCGAAGAAAACCTGTGTAGGAAAACTCATTGAGAAATATATTGGTATAGTTTTTACTCAAATCTATTTTTCGCTCACAAAAGATGAGGAAATGAACGAGGAAAATGAATCGAAAACTAAAACAAAAGATACTAGGAGTTGAAAAAAGAATCTGCCAAAACCTTCTTTTGTAAAAAGTATTATCAAGAGTAAGGAGAAGCTTTTATTAGTCGATGATAAATCTGTAGCCTGTGAAATATATACCTAGATCCTGGTGAAAGTTGGCATCTACAAATAGGTAACAACAAACAGCCAAAAAGGGGAAATTAAATACCTTGCCTCATACATTTGATTTAGTTGCTCAGTAGCAAAAGCTCTTACCTGCACAGTGTGTGTAATTTTTGTTGGTAGTATTAAAACAGAACATAAAAGAAGGAACATCTCAATTCAATAATTGCCATTTAATAAGGAAAAATCTTTACGTGATGGTCTGTTTCTAATGCAAGAAGCTTTTACAAAAAAGCAAAATCTAGCAGTGCATTAAAGTAGATTTCATAAAGGGCGTATGATAGTTTCAGAAGGAAGTTTCTAGTTGAACTTTACTGCTAAAAACTACGTAGATCAAGGCTCAGCAATAAATTTAGTTGCATTCTGTTCTAAAAACAAATTCCAAGATGGTAACACCTAAGGTGCTGGCAAGAATTATCTATCTGAAGCTTTTATGGGGGAGTTGCCTGTAAAATATTTCAGTGTGATTTCACTAGACTAATACACAGCTGAAATGCAAATATTAGCGGATAAAGCAGTCAAGTTATCCTGCGCAGGCAGGGGAGAAAGAACAAAATCTATCATTTCGAATACAGAGGATCCGTCTCTACCTTTTGATATCTTTCATATATGAGAAAGAAGAACGCATCATTTAAAGAAGGGTTGTCTCTTAACTTTTGGAAGGAAATTAAAGGCTAAACATCTTAGGGCTTAGGATGACAGGAAGAACACTAGAAAAAGGAGAGTAATTTGCGAATGAACACTAAATTAGAGATTCAATACTTCCAAACCATGAAATGCATAATGCATTGCACTTCAAAGTTGTTCGCAGAACCAGGAGATGAGATGTTTACTATGTACTTTGCAAATTGTGAATTAATATGCAGAGAAACCACACTTGCATCAAAGACTGAAGGGATGATGCATTACCACAGCCATCACCAGATTTCCCGGAGATACGGCTAGACCAAAGCAAGAACTAAATGCATCCGGCACCTGAAAAGAATTTTTCATTTTAAAGGAAACAGCATGTGATAGAGATGCATGAAACCAAGATACATGTGCGTACATCGCCAGAGCCTTTCACACCAGGAGTATTGGAAGGGATAGGTACTTCACACAGGGAATTTTCATGTAAAATCCAACAGCGGGTTGAGTTGTCCTGCAATTATTCAGGAAGAAAGTTTATCTACCATTAAATATGCTCAAAATGCAAGAACTTCCACCATGTGGAATCTCACTAGGGATTTGGGGACGGAATTTGGAAAAAACCTTTTATGCTACATTACTTTTACAGCCAACATAGTGAGAGAGACATCCAAAGACTGCTCTCCATTAAGTGATAATGCTACTCAAAGAATGGAAACGTTGTGGTTTAAATGTCTTTGAAGAGAATCACAAAACAGACCTAAAATAGTCTGAAGCGAAACACCAAATAACAAAGTAGCTTACCTGGCTGCAGCTGTATAGGCAACGTCCACCAAAAGCCCAAGCTAAACCTGTAACCTAGAACACATTAACACAAATTAATGTCTCCAGATGATAAAGAGGTAAAGATTTGAGTATCAACAAGAACTTACTACATGATTATGAGCATCACAGGAGCCAACTTTCTCAAATCTACGAACAAGAATGTCACAACTCCACACTTCAATTGATCCAGATCCATTGCCAATGGCTAAGAGCATTTTATTAGGTGATTGTGCAGACACATCGAAGGAAACCACAGGGGCCATTGCAAAGTCGGCGGCTTTTACCTGTATAAGAGACAACAAGAAACAGATAATGAGACAAAAAGTAAAAGAAGATAACAAAAGAAAGATCTCTACGCTAAAAGGAGACCTCCTTCAATAGAGAAAAGGGCGAATCACTAAGTTCTGATGATTCTACTAGTCTTCTGCAACACGCCTGCCAGATCTTCACACTACAAAATGAAAAAATAAAGAAGAATAAATCTTTGAAGCTATTAACTCGTGCAATATAATGCAGGCCATTGCATTAATTTGACGCCAACATCAACATTTATAGGCGTCTTCTGTAAGGTTGTTTTGCATCAGTTTGATTCAGGATGTTATCCAAAACTTCTATTCTTGAAAGCTTCCATTCTACTGTTCTGTTACCATTTAATTACTACATTTCTTCCTGTAATTTAAGGCCCATAATTAACAAGGCTTTTTAGCATTATAATATAGAACGGCACTAACGCATATCTCTTCCTGAAAACTTTGATATGACCGTCCTAGGCCTCTTGCTTAAACAATTGATTACTTCATTTCTTCCTTCGCAATTAAACGTTAAAAGCTAATAATGTTCTTTAGCTTTACTAATAGGATGGTCACTAGCATGTATTTCTTATTCAATGCTGTCATTCAACTGTTTTCCCCTCTGACTTTACCATCTGATTACTTTATTCTGTCCTCATTGACAATTATAAAACAAAATCATTCCACCGTCTAGAAGCTAAGTGTTGTGCTTTGTTTATTCAGAACATAAGAGTTATACTAAGGAGGAAAAGACAAAGCAGAGGAGTGTTGAAGTATACCGTTCCCATTGCTGCTTTTTTGCTATGAATATTGCATTAAATTCCCAGTCGTAGTAAAAAGCAAAAGAGGAACATCCCTTCTCTTAATCATTCAGTTATAATCTTGAGGTAATAATATATGCCAGGATTGTAGTAATTTAAAGGCCAGGAGAGTACATTTGAGTATTGCCAGTTCAAAAATATCAGAAGTATTCTATTCCTCTTTCATGGGAGTTCATATTCAGAACATCTTGTGTTAATCCAGAATAGACTCTTGTTCATTTTCACTGAGGGTTCTTCTAGCGTATACCCCAAATGATGATAACAACATTCTTTATGATTAAGCACCTTCTTCCTCTTCTTTCCTACGATAAGTCAATTACTACTAAAGCACCTTTTGAGAAAAAGGATGATTATATGTTAGCTGGTGCTTTAGGTGCATATGTGGAAATGTTCGAGTGAAGATGTGGACCACCTCCTGCATTGTCAAGTGGCAGCTCACTTGTGTGAGATTTTGAAATGTTCGAGCTGCCATAGGTGATGCTAGGCACAGTGAAGGAGACACTCTCTAGTTGGACATTTAGTTTAGAAGAAGGAAGAGAAGTCGAAGAGCGTGGATGTTGCACTGTATGCACTCATGTGGGTCCTGCAGGGGGGGATAAATAAAAGAGCTTTTCAAGGGATAGAGAATTGACTGTATATTTGAGGAATAGCCTCTTATTNGAGTAAGGAGAAGCTTTTATTAGTCGATGATAAATCTGTAGCCTGTGAAATATATACCTAGATCCTGGTGAAAGTTGGCATCTACAAATAGGTAACAACAAACAGCCAAAAAGGGGAAATTAAATACCTTGCCTCATACATTTGATTTAGTTGCTCAGTAGCAAAAGCTCTTACCTGCACAGTGTGTGTAATTTTTGTTGGTAGTATTAAAACAGAACATAAAAGAAGGAACATCTCAATTCAATAATTGCCATTTAATAAGGAAAAATCTTTACGTGATGGTCTGTTTCTAATGCAAGAAGCTTTTACAAAAAAGCAAAATCTAGCAGTGCATTAAAGTAGATTTCATAAAGGGCGTATGATAGTTTCAGAAGGAAGTTTCTAGTTGAACTTTACTGCTAAAAACTACGTAGATCAAGGCTCAGCAATAAATTTAGTTGCATTCTGTTCTAAAAACAAATTCCAAGATGGTAACACCTAAGGTGCTGGCAAGAATTATCTATCTGAAGCTTTTATGGGGGGAGTTGCCTGTAAAATATTTCAGTGTGATTTCACTAGACTAATACACAGCTGAAATGCAAATATTAGCGGATAAAGCAGTCAAGTTATCCTGCGCAGGCAGGGGAGAAAGAACAAAATCTATCATTTCGAATACAGAGGATCCGTCTCTACCTTTTGATATCTTTCATATATGAGAAAGAAGAACGCATCATTTAAAGAAGGGTTGTCTCTTAAGTTTTGGAAGGAAATTAAAGGCTAAACATCTTAGGGCTTAGGATGACAGGAAGAACACTAGAAAAAGGAGAGTAATTTGCGAATGAACACTAAATTAGAGATTCAATACTTCCAAACCATGAAATGCATAATGCATTGCACTTCAAAGTTGTTCGCAGAACCAGGAGATGGGATGTTTACTATGTACATTGCAAATTGTGAATTAATATGCAGAGAAACCACACTTGCATCAAAGACTGAAGGGATGATGCATTACCACAGCCATCACCAGATTTCCCGGAGATACGGCTAGACCAAAGCAAGAACTAAATGCATCCGGCACCTGAAAAGAATTTTTCATTTTAAAGGAAACAGCATGTGATAGAGATGCATGAAACCAAGATACATGTGCGTACATCGCCAGAGCCTTTCACACCAGGAGTATTGGAAGGGATAGGTACTTCACACAGGGAATTTTCATGTAAAATCCAACAGCGGGTTGAGTTGTCCTGCAATTATTCAGGAAGAAAGTTTATCTACCATTAAATATGCTCAAAATGCAAGAACTTCCACCATGTGGAATCTCACTAGGGATTTGGGGACGGAATTTGGAAAAAACCTTTTATGCTACATTACTTTTACAGCCAACATAGTGAGAGAGACATCCAAAGACTGCTCTCCATTAAGTGATAATGCTACTCAAAGAATGGAAACGTTGTGGTTTAAATGTCTTTGAAGAGAATCACAAAACAGACCTAAAATAGTCTGAAGCGAAACACCAAATAACAAAGTAGCTTACCTGGCTGCAGCTGTATAGGCAACGTCCACCAAAAGCCCAAGCTAAACCTGTAACCTAGAACACATTAACACAAATTAATGTCTCCAGATGATAAAGAGGTAAAGATTTGAGTATCAACAAGAACTTACTACATGATTATGAGCATCACAGGAGCCAACTTTCTCAAATCTACGAACAAGAATGTCACAACTCCACACTTCAATTGATCCAGATCCATTGCCAATGGCTAAGAGCATTTTATTAGGTGATTGTGCAGACACATCGAAGGAAACCACAGGGGCCATTGCAAAGTCGGCGGCTTTTACCTGTATAAGAGACAACAAGAAACAGATAATGAGACAAAAAGTAAAAGAAGATAACAAAAGAAAGATCTCTACGTTAAAAGGAGACCTCCTTCAATAGAGAAAAGGGCGAATCACTAAGTTCTGATGATTCTACTAGTCTTCTGCAACACGCCTGCCAGATCTTCACACTACAAAATGAAAAAATAAAGAAGAATAAATCTTTGAAGCTATTAACTCGTGCAATATAATGCAGGCCATTGCATTAATTTGACGCCAACATCAACATTTATAGGCGTCTTCTGTAAGGTTGTTTTGCATCAGTTTGATTCAGGATGTTATCCAAAACTTCTATTCTTGAAAGCTTCCATTCTACTGTTCTGTTACCATTTAATTACTACATTTCTTCCTGTAATTTAAGGCCCATAATTAACAAGGCTTTTTAGCATTATAATATAGAACGGCACTAACGCATATCTCTTCCTGAAAACTTTGATATGACCGTCCTAGGCCTCTTGCTTAAACAATTGATTACTTCATTTCTTCCTTCGCAATTAAACGTTAAAAGCTAATAATGTTCTTTAGCTTTACTAATAGGATGGTCACTAGCATGTATTTCTTATTCAATGCTGTCATTCAACTGTTTTCCCCTCTGACTTTACCATCTGATTACTTTATTCTGTCCTCATTGACAATTATAAAACAAAATCATTCCACCGTCTAGAAGCTAAGTGTTGTGCTTTGTTTATTCAGAACATAAGAGTTATACTAAGGAGGAAAAGACAAAGCAGAGGAGTGTTGAAGTATACCGTTCCCATTGCTGCTTTTTTGCTATGAATATTGCATTAAATTCCCAGTCGTAGTAAAAAGCAAAAGAGGAACATCCCTTCTCTTAATCATTCAGTTATAATCTTGAGGTAATAATATATGCCAGGATTGTAGTAATTTAAAGGCCAGGAGAGTACATTTGAGTATTGCCAGTTCAAAAATATCAGAAGTATTCTATTCCTCTTTCATGGGAGTTCATATTCAGAACATCTTGTGTTAATCCAGAATAGACTCTTGTTCATTTTCACTGAGGGTTCTTCTAGCGTATACCCCAAATGATGATAACAACATTCTTTATGATTAAGCACCTTCTTCCTCTTCTTTCCTACGATAAGTCAATTACTACTAAAGCACCTTTTGAGAAAAAGGATGATTATATGTTAGCTGGTGCTTTAGGTGCATATGTGGAAATGTTCGAGTGAAGATGTGGACCACCTCCTGCATTGTCAAGTGGCAGCTCACTTGTGTGAGATTTTGAAATGTTCGAGCTGCCATAGGTGATGCTAGGCACAGTGAAGGAGACACTCTCTAGTTGGACATTTAGTTTAGAAGAAGGAAGAGAAGTCGAAGAGCGTGGATGTTGCACTGTATGCACTCATGTGGGTCCTGCAGGAGGGGATAAATAGAAGAGCTTTTCAAGGGATAGAGAATTGACTGTATATTTGAGGAATAGCCTCTTATTCCTAAATTCTTCTTGCTGTAGCCATGATGTTCTAGTTTGTATAGAAGATTGGTATCATTGTAGAGAATCACACTATGTCGTAGATTGTCTACTTTTGCTATACTGCCCATATACGGGAGATTTTCCAATCATTGATTAAATTAATTACCTTATCAAAAAAATTACTAAGGAATCACCAATGCACCTTTCTTCCTCTTCTTTCTAAAGATAAGTTAATATGATTGTCCTTTCCAACTTGTTATTTTGCAGACATTAGCGCAACAGTTTCTTACATTTTTGTAAGAACACGCTGGATACTGACATCAGGTATCAATCTTCATGAATAGCTCGAAATATAGCAAAGTGTCCAATATCAAATATGAATGTGAACACTAACCCAGACAGTATAATCATTCTTTAATTTCAAGTGATTCATCATTTACCATGTTATGCATTTTGGTCAATGTATAGCACTCGATTGTTTTCTCGTTCACGTCATCACATATGGTTGTGATATTAGTCACTTGAATCAGTGGCATAAAGCTTGCAACTGTAACTAGAATTAGACTTTTTACTGTTTGTAATTGTGGCAAATAATGGCTGAAGTTTCGTTGTTCAATTCATCAAGGCTTTAACATGGAAATTGAACAGTTCTTAGGAGTGAAAATACAAAAACAACAACAATATACCCGTGTATTCCCACGGGGTAGGGTCTTAGGAGGGTAGTGTGTACGCAGACCTTACCCCTATCTTGTGGAGGTAGAGAGGTTGTTCCGATAGACCCTTGGTTCAAGAAAAGCAATTCTCAGCAGTTTTGAAAAAGAAAAACAGTAGTGAAGAGGCCATATTGAGACTAATGAAAACAAGAACAGTAACAAAAGCAAAATAACAAAACAATAAAATAACCGAAGTAAGGGAAACAACAGGTGGTAATAAAAATCGAAGAATAAGATAATACGAGAATGAAAATAATAACACTGATATGGTTGAGTAGGTACAGTATCCTAAATTCGACTACCTAATAATCTTATATCCTAATCCTCGACCTCCAAATACTTCTATCTAGAGTCATGTCCGCAATAAACTGAAAATGTGTCATGTACTGTCTAATCACTTCTCCTCAATACTTCTTCGGCCTTCCCCTACCTCTCCTTAGGCCCACAATTACCAACCTCCCGCACTTGCTCACTACGGCATCGGTGCACCTCCTCTTCACATGCCCGAACCATCTCATCATCGCTTTCCTTATCTTGTCAACCACGAGGGTCACTCTTACCTTACCCTGAATATCTTCGTTACTAATTTTATCCCTCCTAGTATGCCCACACATTCATCTCAGCATTCTTATTTCCGCTACTTTCATCTTCTGAGCATGAGCTCAATACAACATAGCAGGTCTAACAACTACTATATAAAACTTACCTTTAAGTCGTGGTGGCATCTTCTTATAACGCAGAACACCGGATGTGAGCTTCTATTTCATCCATCCCGCTCAAATACGATGTATGACATCATCGTCAATCCCCCAATCTCCTTGAATTATTGACCTAAGATATTTAAAACTCTCTCTAGGGGATGACTTGCGTATCAATCCTCACATCCACATTTGCCTCATGAGTTATGTCACTGAACTTACACTCCAAGTACTCTGTCTTAGTCCCGCTCAACCTGAATTCTTTAGACTCTAGGGTTTGTCTGCAAACCTCCAGCCTACTCCACCACGTGAAAATACGATAGGTCTAATCATGACCTTAAATTTCATTGAGTAGAAACTCAAAGATGTGAAACCAGCCTCAAGAATCTACGGTTGATAATTTTTCTTTTTCACTCAAGTCAATTATTAACTCAATCTATGGGACAAAGCATAGCCGATCACAAGTCAGGATAAACAGGAGGGTTGCAGGAGATTGACAACCAACGTAAAAGTAATCTAATTATTGTGAGTATGCGACCATTTTTCCTTGATAAAAGATGTGAGAAGCAGCCATATCAGCTATGCACCGGATCCCATAGCTAAACATGTTTGTGCATGAGTAGTACTAGATGGGTTACCCCTGAGCAAGTCCTTGTCTTGCATCTCTTATAGACCCCACCTATTTTGGAGTTGAGTCATAGTTGATTTTTGACTTCAGTTCAATAATTGGTTAGCAGTATAAGGACCTGGAAATCTATAGCTTGACCTTTGACCTCTGGACTAATATGATCCACTAACTAAATCACTTTACTTCTTACAGTAAAGTCATCAGGGAGTGCACGTATATGCTCCCATGTAATTGATTTGTCCAGAGCTTCAGAGCTAAGATATTAACTCTCATATCACTATTCCCGTGTATAAAATTCCGCAAAACTTGCTCAATATCTGACAATCATCTCTGTCATTTCATGCCAATATTTGCTTATATCTTGGTACTTTCATGCCATTGTTTGCTTACCTATACACCCAACGAGATCTAAAACCGAAAGCAGTTACAAGGTAAAAATTGAATAATACCAACATAGCTACGCACCTCCCATCGGAACATCCAGTAGCCAATAAAAGCAGAGGATCTAAAGCATCAGAAATGAACAATCCCCAACTGATTGTTGTGATCCAAGTATCATGTGCATTGAGAAGTCCAACAAGCAATGGTTCATTCAAGTCGGGGCTGTTCATGATAGAGTACTCATCTGGTTTATGAATTCTCCACAATGATAGTATGCCGGACTTCCCTCCAACCGCAAGTACAGAACAGTCACTGGTCAAGCCAGTAGTAGTAGATATACCACATCCAAATGTCTGTGGCAGACAGGGCGACCATGCAACAATAAGTGAAGACATCATTGCACTGCGAGAGGCATAATCTTCTGCAGTTATTAGTGATTGACTGCCATCTCCAACTACTTTCTTAGAAGACTTTGCTTTTGAGCGAGGAGCATTAAAAGTATTTTTCCCTTTCTGACTGCAAGCTTTGACCTCCGTCACCTAACAAAAAATTAATAGCATCAGAAAAAGAGTTTGCACATTACGTCATCTAAATAACTAAATAATTATTTGGCAAACGTAGTTCTTATTTGTTGACTTCTTTTCCCTTCTATCTCTGTTTACATTCTTGGCAGTCTAAGTTTACAGCATATGACGATATTCATGCATAGTGAAGGTACTTGGAGGAACCAAAGAGATCAGCAAGTACAGTTAATGCATTCAGTCTCCGACGCTTAAGTTCCTTTCTCATGACAGAGATTGGCAAATCATCAGCATATCCCTCATCAAAGCAAGCTTGACTACGCTGTCAGAATAGAAATCAAGTGAAATCAAATACAACTTAATATCTAGAGAAGAAGCAATGTATCATGAAAAAGCATAAAATTCACATAACGGAGTAAGCAGTGAATTTAACTTACATCAGAAGCTTCTGATGCTCTAAATCTTGGTGCTTGGAAATTGGTAGTTGTGAGATAACTATACAGCTCCTTTGATATATCCATGACCTGTTGAAGTTTGATAACCAGATCAATGGGCAACGACTAGAAGAATAAAAGACAGAAGATCATTATGAAGAAACAGGAGAAAGCCCCTGGAAATTGTTACTTGGTCACTAAGGATTCTACTGAAATGTTAGATGCAATTTGGAGAGTGATATTCACAACAAAGTGAAAAAATATTTGGAATGAGAATTGATCAGGAATACAGTATCTAAAACCAAAGCCATGAACTACAGCAGAAGATGCATTGAAAGCTCTTGGGCATTTATAGAGGTAGTAAAATATTATGTTTCAGAAATATTTTTCTTGATATTAAAGTCGTCGATCCGAGAGGACGTAGCACACTCTTCATTCATGCAAAGATGAATTACTGGTTAGGCAACTCTAAGGTTTTTAGATTCGGTGGAAGGCAGATTAAAGCTTTGCACCAATACTTAAAAAGAGACTCCCATTCCGTATGTTAGATTCGTCTCTCTTGCATCTTCAATCGGGTTTGGTGCTTTAAGTTTGAAAAGCCAAAAAAATGGTGCGCGAACAGCAAAAATTAGATCACAGAGAAACAAAGATCTTTATAGTTCTTTCTGGCATCAATCTAGTAGTCCCGTATTGAACATTTTCTATTCACTCATGATCCAGCGAAGCCTTTCTGCACCTGAACTCTAATTATTTTCTCTTCCAAATCGTCAACTGTGGTTCTTTCCTTTTATATCAATGGAGTTGATTCATCGTACATTACAATCTTAGACAGAAACAGCTTTCTTATCTACAGATTTGAGGCACTCCAACAAACAAAAACAAGTAGAGAACCAAGAAGCTATGAATATACTATTCCGTATCCATGTTTGATTCATACCTCTACCCATTCTGCTGAAAACTCACGAAATGGCATCCGGTAAAGTCTTACATGTCCTTCAGTAGTGCAGACTGCAAGCAAACAACTACATCAAGCAGAAACATGGTTATTCATATTACTGTTGAGAAAGGCCAAAGGTCATTAAACTGATATGCTTCATTGATCATACCCAGAATTTGGAGCAAATCCAATAGGTGACCAGGATATTGATCGGACACATGGCCGATTTTCTCGATATTGTTTTTCTTGAGGAGAGGAGTCCCGAGATAATGCAATATGTAACATACAACCGGAGAGTAAATCTGTGAAAATTCCAAGTAGAAATTATTTGGACCATATATACAAACCATTAATAAGTTGCCCAAATAATTCACGGCACTTTTTTTAATAAGACAATAATCTTATTGATGCGGGAAAATTCCGGATACCCAAGTCGTAGTACAGCAAAGAACCTATACAAAAATATGGTTCTCTACAAATAAGTGAATAAAGTCAGCTTGTACTAACCTATGTTGCTCGGACTCTTGGAAAATGTCTTCGGGTGCGTGTCGGATCATACAAAAGTAGTGCATTTTTGGAGGATCCGACACAGGGACAGCAGCATTTTGGAGAGTCCGCTCAACATAGGTACTAACAAGAATCTCATGGGTGAACCAGAAATTAACAGTACAAGACACATCACATTACCTTTTCTGTCAATCAACCCAATAGGAAAAGGTTTGCTATGAGGGATGGTAATAAGACCTCGTGATCCAAATGGTTTAGCTGGATTCTGAAAGAAAGAGAATATTTATTTCACTAGCACACCAGCTGATTCAATATCTAATCAATTATAACTAAATCGAAAGCTTGTTAAATATACAAATTTTGTTTTTATGATGGTGGTGACGGGCCAGCTTGCATGCACCTCGATTATTCCATCGAGTACCTGATACCTCCCACCAACACAAGTATCAAGTAACTCTGTCCAACAAGGCTTAGGCAGATGGGAAGAAATTACCTATTGTTTTTTTTGACTCGTGTGGGATTTGAACCTAAGACCTCATGGTTCTCCTCCCACTTCATTAGGCCACACCCTTGTGCATTTTAAAGATAAAAGCTTTTACAATATTATTACAAGAAAGATACAAGTGGATCAATTGTCAATATGAAAATTTTACCAATATGGTAACGATATGACCGGAAGCCACTGCCACCAAATTCTCCTCTGACCAAGCGACAGAATTGGGGTAAGATGGGGCAGCCACCAGTATAGAAGCTTGAAAACTCGAAGACATTGTTGTATTTACCGGACCAAAGCTGATAAACTCCCTCTACAGCATAACAAGAGTCAATTTTTGTACCAAAAAATAAAAAAGAGGGAAAATTGGAAAATAGAGAATCACAACAAAGATAAGATAATTCATAAATGCTGCAAGCATATGAAAAGGGGCTGAAATTGACGACCTTGAATTTTGATAATAAAATTACATACTCCAATGGCTTCTTCTTTGATAATTTAGAGAGCTTCTTTCTCGTTTTGTGTGTGCTCTCAGAAAAGCAAACTGGGGGTTTTAGGGGTTTATGGGTTTCTTTCCAATTTTGTAGCAAACAGCGAATAAAATAGCCAAATATATTGTTAAACTATACCGAAAGCGCCCTTAGCCACTATAAAACTGAGCTATATTTAACCTTTTTATTAACGAAAAAAAAAGTAATTAGTTGCTGGCGCCTGGCATATGTTCAAAACTTTTCTTTTTTTTTTTACCATCAAAANGGCAAACTGGGGGTTTTAGGGATTTATGGGTTTCTTTCCAATTTTGTAGCAAATAGCGAATAAAATAGCCAAATATATTGTTAAACTATACCGAAAGCACCCTTAGCCATTATAAAACTGAGCTATATTTAACCTTTTTATTAACGAAAAAAACTAATTAGTTGCTGGCGCCTGGCATATGTTCAAAACTTTTTTTTTTTTACCATCAAAATAGATATTTTGGCCTCAGAAAAATTCAAAAGAGATAGTTCAGATTTCAGAATAGCAATATCATGTAACTGAAGGAGTCTGACTTGCCTTTACATTAGGTGAACCGACAAAGAAAAAAAAAAAACTAAAAGCTCTCTTCTGATCAAAGTTGACAAAGCCAAACAAGAACTCTCCGCCTTCTTACTTTGCAGCGCTGTGCTTAGCTTTCGAGTGAGATTCCAGAGCATTTTCAGAAGATTTACCAGCCTGTTTTGAGGGGTGAGGGGTCGCTACATGGCCGCTACCTTTTTTGCCATCAGTTTTTTGATGACAACAAGATAGGTCAAAAAATTAATAACAAGAAGATAGGCCAAATCTTTCCTGAAATGCCAAATTATCGAGCAGGTAATTTACATCACAAGATAGGTGTTTGAGGGAGTTTGATTTTGGGGTAGAGAGGCATATTTTTTTAAAGGTGGCTATGAATGTGTTTTTTCAGATGATTGAAAGAGGGAGAGTGAAAAAGAAAAATAGAGAAAAAAATAATCAGATTTGCCCATAAATTTTTGCCAAATATTTTAGATATACGGAGCTAAAATTTTGAGTGTACCGGTTCTGAATTTTTAAAAAGATAACTTATTGGATTTTAAATAAAATATTTATATAAAATAAATATTTTTTTAATAAAAATATAAAATTTNTTCTGAATTTTTAAAAAGATAACTTATTGGATTTTAAATAAAATATTTATATAAAATAAATAATTTTTTAATAAAAATATAAAATTTCAACTAAACATTCACGCACGCAGGCAAAATAGGTATAAGAGTGTGTTTGGATGGTTGTTACCCATCGTTTTATAATGTATTGTATTATATTGTATTGTACCGTTTTATAAATACAATATTTAGATATATTGTATTGTTTGATGTTGTTAAATAATATTTTGATGTTTGGTTTGACCATATCGTATTTATACTATAACTTATAAATTTACTAAAATACCCTCAATTGTTTAAATATTAAATTCATCAAGAATTACGCATAAAAATAATTTAAGAAAACTCATTTCTACTAATTTATCACCAAATATGTCTTATAAATAGACTAAGCAATTAAATTCATGCAAATTCTAACAAAATTAGCAGAACAAAATTAGCAATTTTACGTTGGAGTTGGAAGCAAATTCCAACAAAATTAGCGGAACAAAATTAGCAATTTTACGTTGGAGTTAAAAGCGGCAGAAGTTGTGGGAAAAAAGGGACGAAAACAAAGTAGGTTATAGGTGGGATATTTGGAGTTAAAATTAAAAATTAAAAAAAAAAAAAAAGGGTAAAATAAAGTTATGGAGTAATAAGTTAGGGCGTAATTAGAAAGAAAAATAGGAAACAATCCCACCACACCAAATCGGTTGTTTACAAAAGTGGGACTTTTCATTGTTCCGGAACAATGAATTTAACAATACAATAATACCAATTTTAATGAAACAATCAAAACAAATATTTTTTTGTTTACCCTAAAAACGGATAACAATTAAATTTGTAAGTGATTTTAAGGATACGTGGATTAATTCGATACAAGCGATAAATTACGTCATATTAAACAAATAAAGATATAATAAATTCAAACCACGTAAGCAGGATAATTCCAGCCTTGGTGAAATATCCACCCTCGATCCGGACTCACAATGGCTAGCACTGATGAACGAGAATAAGAGCTTTCAATAACGTGAAAATAATAGTATATTATTTTGGGATGCGCGTTACAACGTGTTCAATGAATAATTAAGCCCTCTTTATATAGTAGGGGAGTTTTATCCTAAGCACAATACTATAAAAGGTAAAAAAAATCTTTTGTTTAACTGATCACCGGTTCTCCATCGATACGTGCCGAGATTCGCGCCGTGATATCTGGCCGGGCGCGGATATTACGGCTTCACGTTGGTCGTGCAACGTTCTCCGGAGTCCTTTGGGATTTGGACCGATCCCGGATCATGGCCCCGATATTCTCGAGGGTAGGCGTCATGTCCCCGAATTCTGACTCGATGAGACCCTTGCCTCGATTCCGGCCCCTTATCATCATGTCTCTAGCTCGGTTTAGCGTATCAGAAGGCGGGGTGTACCATGAGCTCGATTTTACCCATATACATATAGTCCCCTAGTTTCTCGGAGAATAAGTTGACGAGAAGCGACATGATCTCCTCGACTCCTTCTTCAATACGTCGTGATAGAGACGACAAAAAATCCGAAACGTCTCGTCAGTCATGTCATTGTGACCTCAAATGCGTGACAGCCGACGGTTGGCTGCCCTTGGACGCGAAACGTCGCGGAGCCCCTATAAATATCCCCACCTTCG
>AWOL01S0267454.1:2256-17648 GCA_000715115.1 Nicotiana otophora
CGAACCAACCATCCCCGCAAGTCATAAATCATTACAAATACATACAAAAAGTTTTATTTTAGGGAACGGGGTTCTAAAAGTAAAAATGATTGGTTGGGTCATTACATGGTATATTCGGAAGGGGTCCCGAGGGGTTCGGGTGAGTTTCAGATGTGGTTCAGATCATTTTTGGTCATGTTGGTTGTTCTGGTGTTGGTTATTCGCACTTGCACAAATTTGGCCGCAGGTGCTGACGCGTTTATGCGATGGATGCTTCACTTCTACGAATGGGAGGTGTTGTGGCTAGTTCCACTTCTGCGGAGGGAGATGCGCAAGCGCTCTTGCGGGGACTCGATCGCTTCTGCGAGTCTGAGTGCGAAATGTGCATCCGTTTCTACGGTGGGGCAGGCGCTTCTGCGGAGTCGCAAGTGCGGCAGATGCTCCGTAGGTGCGGTCATTGGTCCTTTGTGTGATAGTCGCAAATGCGACTTTTGGGCTCGCAAATGCGAGGCCGCAAGTGCAGCATTTTGTCCGCAAATGCGAAGAATGTTGGGCAGAAAGGTTATAATCGAGGGTTTGCCATTTTTACCATATTTTGAGTTGTAGACCTCGGATTCAAGCGATTTTTGAGAGGTTCTTCACATGTTCGATTGGGGGAAGTGTTCTATATACAAAATTGAATACTTTTCATGATTTAATACTTATTTATATCATTAAATTAGTGAATTGAATGGAAGAAAATAGGAAGTTTTGTAAAAATCTTTCAAAATGTAAAATGAGGATTTGAATGGCGATTTGATGTCGAAAATTGATAAATTTGGTATGGTTGAACTCGTATCGGAATGGGTGTCCGAATTTTTTGTAAGTTTTACCGGGCTCCGAGGTGCGGGCTCGGGGTTGACTTTTGGGTTGACTTTTTAATTTTTGTTAAAGATTGAAGATTTACTATCCATGATTGTTTCCTATGAGTTTTATTTATGATTTGAAGTTATTTTGGCTAGATTTGAGCCGTACGGAGGCTGTTTCACTCGAGAAGGTTATTTTAGAGTAACGATCTAGCTTCTTTGAGATAAGTATCTTGCCTAACTTTGTAGGGGTAAGGGGAAATACCCCTTAGAATTTGAGTAATTTGAGCTAATTGTGTCAAGGGAAGGCTCTGTACGTGAGGCAACGAGTACGTACTCGGGCTTATTTGTGGAAATTTGACCGTTTAGGGCTCTTAGGTTCTTATGTGCATTAGATGTGAAGTTGTTTTAGCATGTTAAATCCTCCATTTACTAAATCCACTCGTTCGTGTATTATTTGGAATTGATTAATTCATGTTCTAGCCTTGTTGCCAATTAAACTATTATGTGCCTTAATTGATGTTGTTGCTTCTTTATTGCCTTGTTGTCTTTCCCGTAATTGCTTAACCTTAATTGAAGTTATTATCATGTCTTCCGTAATTGCTTAACCTTAATTGAAGTTATTATTATTTCTTTCGTAATTACCTAACCTTAATTGAAGTTATTATTATTCCTTCCACAATTGCTTAGTCTTAATTGAAGTTTTGTTATCACGTTGACATATTCTTAATTGGGGTCATGACAAATTAGTATCAGAGCTCTAGGTTCATAGGTGCTATGTGTCATAAGCGAGTTTAGTAGAGTCTTGCGGATCGGTACAGAGACGTATGTACTTATCTTTGATAGGCTACAAAACTATTACGATAGTTTCACTTCTTTCATTCCTATTGTGTGAGTTTATTGATCTCGGAGTTTGAGCCTTTGTCATTCTATTCTCTCACAGATGGTGAGGACACGAGCTGCAGTTATAGAAGATGCTGCCTCTAGAGCCGATATTGCTAGGGGCCGAGGTAGAGGCAGAGGAGGAGCATGTGCGACAGCTAGAGCACCTGTCAAAGCAGCAGTTGAGAAACCGCCAGTAGCTCCGGTTGGGGGACAGGTATCAGAGGTGCCTGTTGCTACACCGGGACTTCAGGAGACTTTAGCATAGTTCCCGAGCATGTTTGACACATTGGCTCAGGAGGGATTGATTCTGGTTGCACTAGCTACTTCATAAACCGGGAGATGATCTCAAATTCTCGCTGCCCGTACTCCAGAGCAGTGAGTCCATGTTGGTCAGGTTCCAGGTGTCATGCCGACATAGCCTATTATTCCAGTTCAACCCATGGTTAGGGCAGCAACATATGAGGAATAATAGCTTATATATGCGAAGTTTAAGAAATAATACCCTCATACCTTCAGTGGTTTGGCTTCACAAGATGCACATAGGTTCCTAGAGGAGTGTCACCATATTATCTGCATTATGGGTATTATGGAGGTGAGTGAAGTTGCTTTTACTACGTTCCAGCTTAACGGAGCGGCATATAAGTAGTGGCGAGCGTACGAGTTGGGTAGCCCGGCCAATGCAGCTTCACTTTCATGGACTTTATTCTCAGCGATGTTCTTGAGAGAGTTTGTTCCCCAGACTCTTCAATATGCATGGCGCTTAGAGTTTGAGCAATTGTGCCAGGGCACTATGTCAGTGTCAGAGTATGCCTTTAGATTCCGTGATTTGTCCAGAGATGCACCTGCTTTGGTTTCTACAATTAGAGAGCGAGTCTATAGGTTCATCGAGGGGGTCAGTCATTATATCTGGTTTAGCATGGCTCAGGAGTTGGAGGCGGATGTTCCATTTCAGCAGGTGGTAGAGAAGGATCTCCAATTAGAGGGTATGCGGGACCAGGAAAGAGTGGACATGCGGGGCCAGAAGAGAGAGAGGACAGGGAGGCCAAGGAGACTCGTGGACCGGGAGGATATACTAGTCCCTATTTTAGAGGCAAGGTACGCCATGGTAGAGGTTTTGTGGGTTAGCCAGTTCAGTTTGCACTTCAGGCTTCGCGCGATGCTTCAGATATCCATGGGTCTCAAAGTGCCCATGTCCGACAACTTCCACAACCACGATAGTGGAGAGGTTGCTTTGAGTGTGGAGATACCAGCCACGTGGTGAGAGATTATCCTAGACTCCGGACAGATATGTCATAGCGGGGTATTCAAGCTAAGAGTTCTGCTCCAGTTGTTGATATCCCTGCACCGCCAGCTTGGGGGTGCATGTCAGGCGAGTAGAGGGTGCCCAAGAAGGGGAGACCCAACTCGTTGATGTGCTTTCCATGGTAGGTTGAGGCAGTTGCACTAGATGATGTCGTTACAGGTATGGTTTCGACTGTTATAGAGGAGCATTATTTTTATTTTGACTTGGGTTATGCTTATCAAGGTGAGTCCTCTTACCTTGCTTCATATATGGGTGAGTTTAGTGATTTGGTACTCTGCTTATGTGTTTGTCCCTGTTGGAAGATTCTATAGTGGTAGCTCGTGTCTATCGTGTTGTTTTAATTCATTATTAAGATCTTTGAGACTAGAAGTGACTTCCTGTTACCCATTACGATAGGTTTTGATGTGATTTCGGGATGGTTGGTTACGATTTGTGATTTAGATGCTCTACCGGTGTGGGGGTTCAGTATGTGTTGTGAGTTTGATAGCGGAATTGAATTAGTGGAAGGTTCGGTTCATATGATGTGTATACTACTTGTGATTTAGAGCTGAGGATGGGGTCCTCGCGTTTATATGCGGTTTGATATGTTTGAACCAGGCTGCGGGCCGCGGTGGAGTCAAATTAGGATGGGATTCTTGTGATTAATTCATAATCCTTAATCCTCTCTTGTGGAATTGATTCGTAGTATGGTACTGATAGGGAATTGTGCATGTCGGGCTTGTTCGATAGTTCTCTCATGTGTTTCACTTTGCATACTCAGTCATTTTCGCGTTGTGCTTATTGGGTTTTAGCTTGCGAGCTGTGTGCCCAGGCGACGTCGGGTGTGACTTGTTGATTTGAGTGAGTAGCCATGGTATCGTTATGTTTCTTGCATCGTTGTCAGTGTCGTGGAGGTTTGGAACAGGGCTCTAGCCAATATGGGGTTAATTACCAATGCTAGATTTAATTAGGGGCAGCTCTTGTGACCAGAGATGTTGTTATGGGCATATGTGTGATGTGTTACGTCGAGTGGTTGTACCTGGTGGGTATAGGCATGAGTTCTACAATGGTTTGAGGCTGATACCTTATGTTGATGTGGGGATCGGGACTTTTGGAAATGATCGGATGGTGAGAAATTAATTCTAAGGTTTATCAGTGTGGGTGGAAGGAATAATCTTCAATGGATATGGTGTTGTCGGGCTTATGTCGATTGGGGTGACGTGGGATCAACCGTGGTTGTATGCATGGTAAGTTCACTCAGTGATTTGATGACTTCGGAATGGTTCTTGGCACGTTCGAGGGCGAACATTTATTTAAGAAGGGGAGAATGTAATGACCCGACCGGTCATTTTGAGAATTAGCATCACGTTCGATGGTTTAAGGTCTCAAGCAACTTCGTATTATATGTTATGACTTACGTGTGTGGTCGAGTTTGGATTTCGGATGATTTGAGATCAATTTGGAAGAAGGATTCTCGTTTTAGAAGCTTAAGCAGTAAGAGTTGACCGGAGTTTAACTTTTGTATAGACTACTCCGAAAATGGTATGTTGATGATTCCAATAGTTTTGTATGGTGATTTTGGACTTAGGCGTGCATCCGAATTTAGAGGTCCGTAGGATAATTTGAAGCATTTTGGCAAAAACTAGAAAGTTAAAATTTGGGAGGTTGAGAGGTTTGACCGGGAGTTGACTTGGTTGGTATCAGGATTGGATTTCGATTCCCAGAGTTGGATTAGCTCCGTTAGGTCATTTGGGATTTGCATGCAAAATTTGAGATTATTCCGGATTGATTTGATATGTTTCGACGCGAGTTATAGGATTTGAAAATTCATAAGTTCTTTAAGTTTGATTCAAGGTGTGATTCATAGATTCGATATTGTTTGATGTGATTTGAGGCCTCGAGTAGGTACGTGTTATATTATAGGACATGTTGGTATATTTGGACGGAGTCCCGAGGGGCTCGGNCTTTATTCTCAGCGATGTTCTTGAGAGAGTTTGTTCCCCAGACTCTTCGGTATGCATGTCGCGCAGAGTTTGAGCAACTGCGCCAGGGCACTATGTCAGTGTTAGAGTATGCCGTTAGATTCCGTGATTTGTCCAGAGATGCACCTGCTTTGGTTTCTACAGTTAGAGAGCGAGTCTGTAGGTTCATCGAGGGGGTCAGTCATGATATCTGGTTCAGCATGGCTCGGGAGTTGGAGGCGAATGTTCCGTTTCAGCAGGTGGTTGAGATGGCTCTCCAATTAGAGGGCATGCGAGACCAGGAAAGAGTGGATATGTGGGGCCAGAAGAGAGAGAACAGGGAGGCCAAGGAGACTCGTGGACCGGGAGGATATACTAGTCCCTATTTTAGAGGCAAGGTACGCCATGGTAGAGGTTTTGTGGGTTAGCCAGTTCAGTTTGCACTTCAGGCTTCGCGCGATGCTTCAGATATCCATGGGTCTCAAAGTGCCCATGTACGACAGCTTCCACAACCACGATAGTGGAGAGGTTGCTTTGAGTGTGGAGATACCAGCCACGTGGTGAGAGATTATCCTAGACTCCGGACAAATGTGTCATAGCGGGGTATTCAAGCTATGAGTTCTGCTCCAGTTGTTGATATCCCTGCACCGCCAGCTTGGGGTGCATGTCAGGCGAGTAGAGGGTGCCCAAGAAGGGGAGACCCAACTCGTTGATGTGCTTTCCATGATAGGTTGAGGCAGTTGCACTAGATGGTGTCGTTACAGGTATGGTTTCGACTGTTATAAAGGAGCATTATTTTTATTTTGACTTGGGTTCTGCTTATCAAGGTGAGTCCTCTTACCTTGCTTCATATATGGGTGAGTTTAGTGATTTGGTACTCTGCTTATGTGTTTGTCCAGGTTTTGATGTGATTTCGGGATGGTTGGTTACGATTTGTGATTTAGATGCTCTACCAGTGTGGGGGTTCAGTATGTGTTGTGAGTTTGATAGCGGAATTGAATTAGTGGAAGGTTCGGTTCGTATGATGTGTATACTACTTGTGATTTAGAGCTGAGGATGGGGTCCTCGCGTTTACATGCGGTTTGATATGTTTGAACCAGGCCGCGGGCCGCGGTGGAGTCAAATTAGGATGGGATTCTTATGATTAGTTCATATTCCTTAATCCTCCCTTGTGGAATTGATTCGTAGTATGGTACTGATAGGGAATTGTGCATGTCGGGCTTGTTCGATAGTTCTCTCATGTGTTTCACTTTGCATACTCAGTCATTTTCGCGTTGTGCTTATTGGGTTTTAGCTTGCGAGGTGTGTGCCCAGGCGACGTCGGGTGTGACTTGTTGATTTGAGTGAGTAGTCATGGTATCTTCATGTTTCTTGCATCGTTGTCAGTGTCGTGGAGGTTTGGAACAGGGCTCTAGCCAATATAGGGTTAATTGCCAATGCTAGATTTAATTAGGGGCAGCTCTTGTGACTAGAGATGTTGTTTTGGGCATATGTGTGATGTGTTACGTCGCGTGGTTGTACCTGGTGGGTATAGGCATGAGTTCTACAATGATTTGAGGCTGATACCTTGTGTTGATGTGGGGATCGGGACTTTTGGAAATGATCGGATGGTGAGCAATTAGGTTCTAAGGTTTATCAGTGTGGATGGGAGGAATAATCTTCAATGGATATGGTGTTGTCGGGCTTATGTCGATTGGGGTGACGTGGGATCAACTGTGGTTGTATGCATGGTAAGTTCACTCAGTGATTTGATGACTTCGGAATGGTTCTTGGCACGTTCGAGGGCGAACATTTGTTTAAGAAGGGGAGAATGTAACGACCCGACCGGTCATTTTGAGAATTAGCATCACGTTCGGTGGTTTAAGGTCTCGAGCAGCTTCGTATTATATGTTATGACTTGCGTGTGTGGTCGAGTTCGGATTTCGGATGATTTGGGATCAATATGGAAGAAGGATTCTCGTTTTAGAAGCTTAAGCAGTAAGAGTTGACCGGAGTTTAACTTTTGTGTAGACTACTCCGAAAATGGCGTGTTGATGATTCCAATAGTTTTGTATGGTGATTTTGGACTTAGGCGTGCGTCCGGATTTGGAGGTCCGTAGGATAATTTGAAGCATTTTGGCAAAAACTAGAAAGTTAAAGTTTGGGAGGTTGAGAGATTTGACCGGGAGTTGACTTGGTTGGTATCAGGATTGGATTCCGATTCCCAAAGTTGGATTAGCTCCGTTAGGTCATTTAGGATTTGCATGCAAAATTTGAGATTATTCCGGATTGATTTGATATGTTTCGACGCGAGTTATAGGATTTGAAAATTCATAAGTTCTTTAAGTTTGATTCAAGGTGTGATTCATAGATTCGATATTGTTTGATGTGATTTGAGGCTTCGAGTAGGTACGTGTTATATTATAGGACATGTTGGTATATTTGGACGGAGTCCCGAGGGGCTCGGGTGAGTTTCGGACGTGGTTCAGATCATTTTTGGTCATGTTGGCAGTTCTAGTGCTAGTTCTTCGCACCTGCACAAATTTGGCCACGGGTGCGGATGCGCTTAAGCGATGGATGCTTCGCTTCTACGAAGGGGAGGTGTTGTGGCGAGTTCCATTTATGCGGAGGGAGATGTGCAGATGTGCAAGCTCTCATGTGGGGACTCGATCGCTTTTGCGAGTCTGAGAGCGAACTGTGCGTCCGTTTCTGCGGAGTCGCACGTGCGGAAGATGCTCCGCAGATGCGGTCTTCGGTCCTTTGAGTGATAGTCACAGATGTGACATTTGGATCGCAAATTCGAGGCCGCAGGTGTGGCATTTTGTCCGCAAATGTGAAGTATGCTGGGCAGAAAGGTTATATTCGAGGGTTTGCCATTTTTACCTTATTTTGATTTGTAGACCTCGGATTTGAGCGATTTTTCAGGGGTTCTTCACGTGTTCGCTTTGGGTAAGTGTTCTATATCCAAAATTGATTACATTATGATTTTATACTTATTTATATCATTAAATTAGTGAATTGAATGGAAGAAAATGGGTAATTTTGTAAAAATCTTTCAAAATGTAAAATGAGGATTTGAATGGCGATTCGATGTCGGAAATTGATAATTTTGGAATGGTTGAACTCGTATCGTAATGGGTGTCCGGATTTTGTGAAGTTTTTCAGATTCTGAGGTACGGGCCTGGGGTTGACTTTTTAGTTTTTTAAAGATTGATGCTTTATTATCTGAAATTGTTTCCCATGAGTTTTATCTTTGATTCAAAGTTATTTTGGCTAGATTTGAGTAGTCCGAAGGTTGTTTCGCTCGAGAAGGTCATTTTAGAGTAACGGTCTAGCTTTTTTGAGGTAAGTATCTTGCCTAACTTTGTGTGGAGGAACTACCCCTTATGATTTGAGTCATTTGTGCTAATTGTGTCATGGAAGGTCGTGTACGTGAGGTGACGATTACGTACTCGGGCTTATTTGCGAAAATTTGACCGTTTAGGGCTCTTAGACTCTTATGTTCATTAGATGTGAAGTTGTTTTAGCATGTTACATCTTTCATTTACTAAATTCACCCTTACGTGTCTTATTTAGAATTAATTGATTCATGTTCTACCCTTGTTGCCAATTAAACTCTTATATACCTTAATTGAAGTTGTTGCTTCTTTATTGCCTTGTTTTCTTTGCCGAAATTGCTTAACCTTAATTGAAGTTATTATTATTTATTCTGTAATTGCTTAACCTTAATTGAATTTATTATTATTATTTCACTTAACCTTAATTGAAGTTATTATTATTCCTTCCATAATTGGTTAGCCTTAATTGAAGTTTTGTTATCCCGTTTATAGTTGACATATTCTTAATTGGGGTCGTGACTATATACGAGTGAAACCGGATCCATGAGATGATCCGATTTTCGATAAAATAAATCGAGTAAGGGACGTGATTACATGGAGCCAGAGTCGAGGTAAGGGGCTCATCGATACAGGTTCCAGGGGCACGACGCCCACCCTCGAGAATATCAGGGGAGTGACCCCTGTATCGGTCCAAATCTTATAAGACTTCAGAGAGCATTATCGAGCAACCGAACATGATTAACAGGAGGTCGTGATATCCGTGACTGGGCAGATATCGCGGCGTAGATCTCGACACGTACCGGCGGAATCCGGTGATTAGTTAAACGGAAGATTTTTTACCTTTTATAGAATTGTACCTAGAGTAAGACTCCCCTACTATATAAATGGGGTCTGATTATTCATTGAATACATTTCAGCACGCATACCAAGGCAATATACTATTATCTTTCTGTTATTCAGAGCTCTTATGTTTGTTGATCAGCGTTTCATTATTATAAGCCCAGGATCGAAGACATATACCTCATTGAGGATGCCCTCGAGTCCAGAATCACCCCCCTTTATTTTCCAACGGTTTGATAATTTATTACATCTCTTATCTATTCATTCTAGCAATCTTTACCGTTTGTATTGAATAAATCCACGTATCTTTAAAACCACTTACAAATTTAATTGTTACCCATTTTTTAGGGTAAACAGTTTGACGCCCACAGTGGGGCTAAGGATAATAGTGGCAATTTGATACAAATTTCTATAACATACCCTATTTTACACTTGTTCTTGAAGTGTTTTTAATTTCAGGTCAAAGTTTAAAATGTCGAACTCCCAATATACCCCTCTAAATATGGATGCTGAGTCCAGTCACCATGGCGAGAACAATAATATGGTACCTAGTAACGTGGAGTTCTGGCCGCGGACCTAATCGACACCAACTCACATGTGGCCATCAATGCGAATTTTGCCTGCCGATCCTGAGAACAACGTTCGCGGGGGAGTCTGATCGCTAACCCAAAATACACACGATGGTGAAGGAGATGGTATTAACTTGTGAGTGATCTTCCATATGTTATAGGCTCAACATGCAATAATAGCCCAGCCGCAGAACCAAAGTCGCTCCCCCAAAAGAGTTGAGCCCGAGCCGTCCCGAGAAATCACTCGCATAATTGAATTGGTCACGGAGAGGGCAAGTGAAGCTGAACCCGGGATTAACCCCGAGATTATAAAAATGCTCGAGGAACTGACAAAACGGGTAGAATCGAGAGAAAAGAAAATCGAAGCCAGTGACAAAAACCTGGAACCTATAATTCCAGGGTCGGCTAAATACCCAGGAGCACCACCGATATTGAAGGGCCTGGATTCCAAGAAGTTTGTTCAAAAACCTTTTCCTCCAAGGGCAGCTCCAAAGCCAATCCCAAAGAAGTTACACATGCCCGAGATTCCTAAGTACAACGGAACAACTGACCTAATGAGCACGTGACCTCCTACGTGTGCGCCATCAAAAGGAACGACTTGGAGGATGATGAGATCGAGTCCGTCCTGCTAAAAAAGTTTGGGGAAACTTTATCAAAGGGAGCTATGATATGGTATCACAACTTACCCCCTAATTCTATTGACTCGTTTGCTATGCTTGTAGACTCCATCGTGAAAGCACACGTCGGGGCCATCAAGGTCGAGACCAGGAAGTCAAACCTTTTCAAAGTGAAACAGAGAGATAATGAGATGCTTAGGGAATTCGTATCCCGTTTCCAAATGGAATGAATGGACTTGCCTCCGATGGCGGACCATTGGGTTGTTCAGGCCTTCACCCAAGGACTCAATATTCGAAGCTCGTTGGCTTCACAGCAGTTGAAGCAAAATCTGATAGAATATCCGGCTGTAACTTGGGCCGACGTACATAACCAATAATAATCAAACATTAGGGTCAAAGATGATTAGCTTGGAGCCCCTTTCGGGTCCGTTTATCCTGTCAGAGCTATTGACAGATCCAAAAGAGACTTTGATCATGAACCAAGATCAAATAGGGACCGGTATCAACCATACAATAGAGACCAAAGAGGTAATAGGTCGGGGTGAAACCCTATGAGAAGTGAAAGAGGAAGCGATCGAGGTCAAAATAATCGGGGACTCATGAGCAAAAGCGGTTTCGATAGGCCCATCAGGCCTAAGGAAGAACCGAATTTATCAGAGTACAACTTCAACGCCAATGCTGATGCCATCGTATCTGCCATCGGATGCATAAAAGACACCAAGTGGTCTCGGCCTTTACAGTCCGATCCAGCCAAAGGGAACCCAACATAATATGTATATATCATGGCACACTCGACCACATAATTGAAGATTGCCGACAACTGAGAGAGGAAATAGCTCGGTTATTCAACAACGGACATCTCCAAGAATTCCTTAGCGATCGAGCCAAAAACCATTTCAAAAATAGGGACTCTACTAAGCAGATAGAGCTGGAAGAACCTCAGCACGTCATTAACATGATCATCGGTGGAGTCGACTTCCCCTAGGGTCTGATATTAAAGCGCACCAAAGTTTCCATAACAAGGGAAATATGGACTCGAGATTATGTGCCAGAAGGGAACCTTATCTTTCAACGATGAGGATGTTGAAGGGATCATATAGCCACACAACGATGCACTGGTAATATCTGTACTCATAAATACATCTCGAGTTAAACGTGTGTTAATTGATCCAGGTAGCTCAGCTAATATCATCAGATCGAGAGTCGTAGAGCAGCTGGGTCTATAAGACCAAATTAGGCATGCAGTTTGAGTCCTAAACAGATTCAACATGGCATGTGAGACTAGTAAAGGAGATATAACACTGTCGGTGAACATCGCAGGAACCATTCAGGAAGCAAAGTTCTATGTGATCGAAAGAGATATGAGATATAATGCTCTGTTTGGGAGGCCGTGGATTCACAACATGAGGGCAGTGCCCTCGACACTGCACCAAGTGTTGAAATTACCAATGCCAAGAGGAATTAAAACAATTTACGGAGAACAACCGGGCGCGAATGTTCGCGGTCGATAAGGTGATCATGATATCCGCACTTTCGACACCAAAGGATTCGAATTCGGTCACCAAAGAAGAGACCAAATAGCAATCACCAACGCCGGTCCCGACCGAACCAAAAAGACAGGGGACATGTGAGGATGACGACTACGAAGTTCCCATGTATTTCATAGCCCCCGACGATTTCGACGCCACCAAATCAATGGTCGAGGAACTGGATCAAGTCATATTGATCGAGCACCTGCTCGATCGCAAGGTATACCTGGGCACGAGGTTAAGTCCCAAGCTCAGGAAAAAACTCATTAGGTTCTTTATAGCTAACATAGATTATTTCGCTTGGTCCCACCTTGACATGACAGGGATCCCGCCGGAAATAACTACTCACAAGTTGAGCTTGGATCCGAAGTTCCACCCTGTCAAACAGAAAAGAGGCCTCAATCCAAAGTCAAGCATGCATTCATCAAAGATGAGGTATCGAACCTCCTTAAAATAGGATCCATTCGGGAGGTTAAATACCCGGATTGGTTAGCAAACGTAATGGTGGTCCCTAAAAAGGGGAATAAATTAAGAATGTGTGTAGACTACAAAGACTTGAATAAGGCATGTCCTAAGGACTCTTTCCCTCTGCCCAACATTGATCACATGATCGATGCCACAGTCGGCCACAAGATCCTCAGTTTTCTCGATGCCTATTCCGGGCACAACCAAATTCGGATGAACCCATGCGACCAGGAATAAACAACCTTCATCGCTAAGTACGACACCTACTGTTATAACGTAATGTCATTCTGACAAAAAAAATGTCGGTGCCACTTACCAACGCCTAGAAAATCGTATGTTCGAAGAGCAAATAGGAAAATCAATGGAGGTTTACATTGACGATATGTTAGTTAAGTTCTTGTGAGCAGAGAACCATTTGAAACATTTGTAGAAAACCTTCAGCATATTAAAGAAATACAATATGAAACTGAACCCGAAGAAATGCGCATTCGGAGTCGGGTCCAGGAGATTTTTCGGATTCATGGTGTCTAGTCGGGGAATCGAGATCAATCTCGATAAAATCAAGGCCATAAAGGACATTACCGTGGTGGACAATGTCAAGGCCATCCAAAGGTTAACCGAGTGCATAGCCGCTTTGGACCGATTCATTTCAAGGTCCTCAGACAAGAGCCATCGGTTCTTCTCCTTATTGAAGAAGAAGAAGAATTTCTCATGGACCCCGGAGTGTCGACAAGCCTTGGAAGAACTAAAATGGTACCTTTCGAGACCACATTTGCTTCATACTTCGAAGGAAAATGAACAATTGTACTGTACTTAGCGGTATCCGAGATAGCAGTAAGTGGAGTCCTAGTCCGAGAAAAGGGAGGTACGCAATTTCCTATCTACTATGTTAGCAGGACTCTAGGCGAGGCCGAAACAAGGTATCCTTACCTGGAAAAATTGGCACTCGCCTTGCTAAGCGCCTCTAGGAAGTTAAAACTGTATTTTAATGCCATCCCATATGTGTCATGACTACTTACCCGTTGAGGAACATAATGCATAAGCCTAAGCCCTCGAGACGATTGGCCAAATGGGCTGTGGAAATCAACAGGTACGATATCAAATATCGACCCGGAACCGCCATCAAATCTCAAATTTTGGCGGACTTTGTGGCCGACTTCATGCCGCCCCTAATACTCGAGGTCGAGAAAGAATTGTTGTTAAACTCAGGAACCTCCTCCAGAATTTGGAACCTCTTTACGGACGGTGCCTCGAACGCAAAGAGGTCCGGACTTGGCATTGTGTTGAAGCCACCGACGGGTAATGTAGTTAGGCAATCTATTATAACTGTAAAATTGATTAACAACGAGGCCGAGTATGAGGCCATGATTGTAGGTCTCGAACTGGCTAAAAGCCAGGGGGCCGAGGTAATTGAAGCTAAGTGCGATTCCCTCATTGTGGTGAACTAAGTCAATGGAATGTTCGAAGTCAAAGAAGAACGAATGTGAAGGTACCTGGATAAACTACATATGATGTTACATCGGTTCAAAGAATGGATTTTACAACATGTACCTCAGGATTAAAATAGCGAAGCCAATGCTATTGCTAACTTTGGATCGTCGGTTGATGATGATGAATTCAACTCGGGAACGGTCGTACAACTCATGAAAATGGTAGTGGAAGAAGGCCATGTCGAGATTAACTCAACAAGATTAACATGGGACTGGAGAAACAAGTATATAGATTACCTGAAGACAGGAAAATTGCCTTCGGATCCTAAAGAATCGAGAGCTCTACGCACAAAGACGGCTAAGTTCAGCTTGTCTGAGGACAACACCTTATTCAGGAGAACGTTCGATGGCCCGCTTGCTATATGTTTGGGACCGGGAGATACCAAATATGTTTTAAGGAACCATTCGGGGGACGAATCGTTGGTTCGTAAGATAATCAGAGCCGGCTACTACTGGATCGACATGGAGAATGACACAAAAGAGTTCGTGCGAAAATGCAACGGATGTCAGAGGCATGCACCGATGATTCATTAGCCTGGGGAGCTACTACATTCGGTCCTGTCACCCTGGCCATTCATGAAATAGGGAATGGACATCATTGGTCCCCTGCTATGGGCACCTGTAAGGCTCAATTTATATTATTTATGACTAACTATTTTTCTAAATTGGTGGGGATAACTGAGTACCAGGTTCTGATATGCGACCAAAGAGTCAAACGGTGAGTCCATGAGCACGAGCCTTGAATTGTTGGACGAGAGGCGCGAGGCCGCCCTCGTCCGGTTGGCCGCCCAAAAATAAGGGATCGAAAGGTATTACAACCGAAGAGCCAACCTCCGATACTTCAATATCGGGGAGTTGGTGTTAAGAAACAAGACACTAAATACCCGGAACCCGAACGAAGGTAAGCTGGGAACGAATTGGGAAGGTCCGTATCTAATTATCGCGATCCCCGGCAAATGATCATACAAACTCAAAGTAGAAAACAGTGAGCGATTACTGAACAACTGGAACGTGACCCACTTAACACGGTACTACTGATAAGGTACGACCCAATTCATTATTTTCTCTACATATATTACGAATCGAACTAACACTTGCAGGCAACGGCCAAAGAATGATGCAGTCATTAGGCTTGAAAGTATGCGTTGCACTCTTTTTCCCTTGAACCGGTTTTGTCCCAAATAGATTTTTCGGCAAGGTTTTTAACGAGCCAACAGTAAATCGTGCTAAATTAGAATTAAGACTGGCTATGAACCGAAGTCGAGGGTCACATTAACAGCATCCGAGTCCTCTCTACGATCGGCCTCGAATACTGGGGCCATCACCCTTGGATAATAATTTTAGCAAGGAAAGAAACTTTGTGCTCAAACAGTCTGGGATCGATGGATAGGATTTATTGTAAGGGCCAAACGGTCAAATGAAATGTGGCCACATATACCACTTAAGCCATAACACGAATCTTGTACGCATTTGCAATCTTATACGTTGCGCACAGAAATGAAAATAAAATTCTACCTTGCAGATACATATTCTATCTCTTAAAAACTACTACATTTTGTTCCTCAAGGACATTGAGCCCAAGGGCCATCTCTATCCGGATCCAAGAGAACACA
>AWOL01S0267499.1:3834-16288 GCA_000715115.1 Nicotiana otophora
GCATCCGGGCAACCGGCCCCGAATCGCCTAAAATTTTGTCGGCCATGAAAAAATACTTAAGAAACAATAGTCATCGCCTCATGATCGTTCCTCATTTTTTAGCGTTTTAGGATCATAAAACTCTAATTCTGCCTGATTCCCAAATTTTCATGTGCAATAACCCATGCCATCTGCGTGCATCCGGGAGAACAGACACGAATCACCTAAATTTTTGCTGGCCCATTAAAAATACCTAAGGAACAATTAATCACCGCCTAGCTCCGACCGTTCTTTATTTTTTGGCATTTTAGGGCCATACAATTGGAATTACGCCCGATTCCACATTATCATATGCTATAGCCCACGGCATCTGCATGCAGACGGGAGACCGGACCCGAATCGCCTAAAATATTTCCAATCCATAAAAATGACTTTAGGAATAGTAGTCATCGCCTCGCCGTCCAAATGTTCTTCGGGTTTTTGCATTTTAGGATTATAAAACTAGAATTCTGCCTGATTATCAGATTTTCATGTGTTATAGCCTACGCCATCTACATGCATCCCGGCGAACAGACACGAATCGCCTATATATTTGCCGACCCATTAAAAATACCTAAGGAACAATTATTCACCTCCTAGTTGCGACCGTTCTTCGTTTTTTGGCATTTTCGGGCCATTAAATTGGAATTACTCCCGATTCCATATTGTCATATGCTATAGCCCACGGCATCTGCATGCAGACGGGGGACCGGACCCGAATCGCCTAAAATATTTCCAATCCATAAATATGACTTTAGGAATAGTAGTCATCGCCTCGCCGTCCAAATGTTCTTCGGGTTTTCGCATTTTAGGATTATAAAACTAGAATTCCGCCCGATTGTCAGATTTGCATGTGCTATAGCCTATGCCATCTACATGCATCCCGGTAAACAGACACGAAATGCCTAAATATTTGTCGGCCCATCAAAAATACCTAAGGAACAATTAGTCACCGCCTAGCTGCGACCGTTCTTCGCTTTTTGGCATTTGCGGGCCATAAAATTGGAATTACGCCCGATTCCACATTGGCATATGCTATAACCCACGACATCTGCATGCAGACGGGATACCGG
This sequence comes from Nicotiana otophora, assembly GCA_000715115.1. Classification (NCBI taxonomy): domain Eukaryota; kingdom Viridiplantae; phylum Streptophyta; class Magnoliopsida; order Solanales; family Solanaceae; genus Nicotiana; species Nicotiana otophora. The sequence goes on from AWOL01S0267499.1 coordinate 4,926, forward strand.
ACCCGGATTGCCTAAAATATTTCCAATCCATAAAAAAGGGCTTTAGGAAAAGTAGTCATCGCCTCGCCGCCCAAATGTTCCTCGTGTTTTCGCATTTTAGGGTTATAAAACTAGCATTCCGCCCGATTGTCTGATTTTCATGTGCTATAGCCTACTCCATCTACATGCATCTGGGCGAACAAACATGAATCACCTAAATTTTTTACGGCCCATTAGAAATACCTAAGGAACAATTAGTTACCTCCTCACTACGACCGTTCTTTATGTTTTGGCATTTTAGGGCCATAAAATTGGCTATAGTCCACGGCAACTGCATGCAGCCGGGAGACCGGACCGGAATCGCCAAATATATTCTCGGCCCATAAAGAATGTCATAAAAAACAATAGTCATCACCTCACCATGATTGTTTCTCGTTATTTGCGTTTTAGAGCTATAAAATTGGAATTTCGCACGATTTACAAATTTTCTTGTGCTATAGCCCACGCCATCTGCATGCATCAAGGCAACCAGTCCCGAATAGCCATAAATAATGTCGGACTATTGAAAATGACCTAAGTAACAATAGTCATCGCCTCACAACGATCGTTCTTAATTTCGTTTTGGTATTTTAGGGCCATAAAACTAGAATTCTACCTAATTCCTAAATTTTCGTATGCTATTGCCCACGCCATCTTTGTGCATCCAGGCAACCGTACTCGTATCGCCTAAAATTTTGTCGACCCATGAAAAAATATATAAGAAACAATAGCCATCGCCTCATGATCGTTCCTCATTTTTTGGCATTTTAGGATCATAAAACTTTAATTCTGCCTGATTCCCAAATTTTCATGTGCAATAACCCATGCCATCTGCATGCATCCGAGCGAACAGACATGAATCACCTAAATTTTTTCCGGCACAATAAAAATACCTAAGGTTCAATTATTCACCGCCTCGGTATGACCGTTCTTTATTATTTTTCATTTTAGGGCCATAAAATTGGAATTTCGCTCGATTATCAAATTTTCATGTGTTATAGCCCACTCCTTCTATATGGACCCGGGCGCCCAGACCCGGATCGCCTAAACTTTTGTTGAACCTTTAAACATGACCTAAGGAAGAATAGTCACTGCCTCTCCATGGGCGTTACTCATTATTTGGCGTTTTAGGGAATAAATATTGGAATTCCGCCTAATTCCCATATTTGCGTATGTTATAGCCCATGCCTACTACATGTGCCTGGCCGGCCGGATCCTGATCGCTTAATATTTTTCCGGACCATCAAAAACCATCTAAGGAACAATAATGATCACATGTCCATGATTGTTACTCATGTTTTGTCGGTTTAGGGTCATAAAAGTGGAATTCTGCCATATTCCCAGATTTTTGTGTGTTATATATATAGCCCACACCTTCTGCATGAGCCAGGCACCCGGACCCGGATCGCCTAAAATTTTGGTGGACCCTTAAAAACGACCTAAGGAAGAATAGTCGTCGCCTCATCATGGCCGTTACTCATTATTTGGCGTTTTAGGGCAAAAGAACTAGAATTCCACCCAATTCCCATATTTTTGTATGTTATAGCCCTTGCCTTCTAATGTTCCTGTGCAGCCGGACCCTGAACGCTTAAAATTGTGCCGAAACATGAAAAAAATGACCTAAGGAACAATAGTCACCGCCGATCCATGATCGTTCCTCATTTTTTGGCGTTTTAGGGCCATAAAACTAGAATATAACCCGATTCCCATATTTTCGTGTGCTAATAGCCCACGCCATCTGTATGCATCTCGACGACCGGACCCGAATCACCTAAAAATTTTCCAGCACATAATAATTACCTAAGGAACAATATTAATCGCCTCGACAAGGTCGTTCCTCGTTTTGTTTACGTTTTAGGGCAATAAACTGTAATATTGGCGTGATTCAAATATTTTCGTGTGCTATAGCCCACGCCATCAGCATGAATCCGGGCGACCAGACCCGAGTTGCCTAAAGTTTTATCGGCCCGTGAAAAACTACCTAAGAAACAGTATTCATCACCTTGTCACACTCGTTCTTCGTTTTTTGGCATTTTAGGGCAATAAAAGTACAATTTCGCCCGATTATTTTCATGTGCTATAACCTACGCCATCTGCATGCATCCGGGTGACCGGACCCGAATCGCCAAAACGTTTTCTGGCCCATCAATAATGACCTAAGAAACAATAATCATTACCTTGAAACGATCGTTCCAAAGTTTTTAGCATTTTAATGCCATAAAGCTTGAATTTCGGCCGATTTCCAGATTTTCGCTTGCTATATAGCCCACGTCATTTGCATGCATCTGGGCGACCGGACTCGAATTGCCTAAAATTTTGCTGGCCCATCAAAAATGACCTAAGGAACAATACTCATCGCCTCACAATGACTGTTCTTAATTTTGTTTTGGTATTTTAGGTCCATAAAACTAGAATTCTACCTAATTCACAAATTTCATATGCTATTGCCAACGCCATCTTCGTACATCCGGGCAACAGGACCCGAATCGCCTAAAATTGTAGTGGCCCATGAAAAAATACATAAGAAACAATAGTCATCGCCTCATGATCGTTCCTCATATTTTGGCGTTTTAAGATCATAAAACTTTAAGTCTGCCTAATTCCTAAATTTTCATGTGCAATAACCCATGCCATCTGCATGCATCCGGGTGAACAAACATGAATCACCTAAAATTTTGTCGGCCCATTAGAAATACCCAAGGAACAATTAGTCACTGCCTAGCTGCGACCGTTCTTTGTTTTTTGCCGTTTTAGGGCCATACAATTGGAATTACGCCCGATTTCAGATTTTCATATGCTATAGCCCACAGTATCTACATACAGACGAGAGACCGGACCCGAATCTCCTAAAGTTTTTCCAATCCATAAAAAATTACTTTAGGAACAGTAGTCATCGCCTCGCCGCCCAAATGTTACTCGACTTTCGTATTTTAGGGTTATGAAACTAGAATTTCGCCCGATTGTCAGATTTTCATGTGCTATAGCCTACGCCATCTGCATGCTTTCGGGCGAACATACACGAATCACCTAAACTTTTGACGGCCCATTAAAAATACCTAAGGAACAATTAGTCACCGCCTCTCTACGACCGTTCTTTATTTTGTTTCATTTTAGAGCCATAAAATTTGAATTACGTCAGATTCCAGATTTGCATATGCTATAGCCCACGGCATCTGCATGCAGCCGGGAGACCGGACCCGAATCGCCAAAACTATTGTCGGCCCAGCAAAAATGATCTAAGGAATAATAGTCATCACCTCACCATGATTGTTTCTCGTTTTTTGTGTTTTAGAGCTATAACATTGGAATTTCGCACGATTTCTAAAATTTCGTGTGCTATAGCCCACGCCATCTGCATGCATCAAGGTGACTAGACCCGAATAGCCATAAATAATGTCGGACTACTGCAAATGACCTAAGGAACAATATTCATTGCCTTACAACGACCGTTCTTAATTTTGTTTTGGTATTTTAGGGCCATAAAACTAGAATTCTACCTAATTCCAAAATTTTCGTATGCTATTTCCCACGCCATCTTCGTGCATCCCGGCAACCTGACCTGAATCGCGGAAAATTTGTCGGCCCATGAAACAATACATAAGAAACAATAGTCATCGCCTCATGATCGTTCCTCATGTTTTGGCGTTTTAGGATCATAAAACTTTAATTTTGAATGATTCCCAAATTTCCATGTGCAATAACCCATTTCATCTACACGCATCCGGGACAACAGACACGAATCACCTAAAACTTTTCCGGCCCATCAAAAATACCTAAGGAACAATTAATCACCACCTAGCTACGATCGTTGTTTGTGTTTTGGCATTTAAGGGCCCTAAAGTTGGAATTTCGCCCGATTCCAAATTTTTATATGCTATAGCCCACGGCATCTACATGCAGCCGGGAGACCGGACCCGAATCGCAAAAAATATTATCGGCCCATCAAAAATGACCTAAGTAATAATAGTCATTGCCTCACAACGACCGTTCTTAATTTTGTTTTGGTATTTTAGGGCCATAAAACTAGAATTCTACCTAATTCCTAAATTTTTGTATGTTATTGCCCACGCCATCTTCGTGCATCCGGCAACCGGACCCGAATCGCCTAAAATTTATCGTCCTATGAAAAAATACATAAGAAACAATAGTCATCGCCTCATGATCGTTCCTCAGTTTTTGGCGTTTTAGGGTCATAAAACATTAATTCTGAATGATTCCCAAATTTCCATGTGCAATAACCCATGCCATCTACACGCATCCGAGAGAACAGAAACGAATCACCTAAATATTTGCCGGCCCATTAAAACTACGTAAGGAACAATTAGTCCCCACCTAGCTGCGACCGTTCTTTGTTTTTTGGCATTTTAGGGCCATACAATTAGAATTACGCTCGATTCCAGATTTTCATATGCTATAGCCTACGGCATCTGTATGCAGACGGGAGACCGGACCCGAATCGCCTAAAATATTTCCAATCCATAAAAAATGACTTTAGCAATAGTAGTCATCGCCTTGCCGTCCAAATGTTCCTCGTTTTGTTTGCATTTTAGGGTTATAAAACTAAAATTCTGCCCGATTGTCAAATTTTCATGTGATATAGCCTACGCCATCTGCATGCATCCTGGAGAACAGACACGAATCACCTTATTTTTTCTGACCCATTACAAATACCTAAGGAACAATTAGTCACCGCCTCACAACGACTGGTTTTTATCTTTTGGCATTTAAGGGCCCTAAAATTGGAATTACGCCTGATTCCAGATTATCATATGCTATAGCCTACGGGATCTACATGCATCCGGGAGACCGGACCCTAATCGCGAAACATATTATTGGCCCATCAACAATGACCTAAGGAACAATAGTCATCACCTCACCATGACTGTTTCTCATGTTTTGCGTTTTAGAGCAATAAAATGGGCATTTCGCACGATTTCCAAATTTTTGTGTGCTATAGCCCACGCCATCTGCATGCATCAAGGCTACCAGACCCGAATAGCAATAAATAATGTCGGACTATTGAAAATAAACTGAGGAACAATAGTCATCGCCTCACAACGACCGTTCTTAATTTTGTTTTGGTATTTTAGGTCCATAAAACTAGAATTCTACCTAATTCCTAAATTTTCGCATGCTATTACCCACGCCATCTTTCTGCATCCGGGCAACCGGACCCGAATCGACTAAAATTTTTCGGCCCATGAAAAAATACATAAGAAACAATACACATCGCTTCATGATCGTTCCTCATTTTTTGGCGTTTTAGGATCATAAAATGTTAATTCTGAATGATTCCCAAATTTTCATGTGCAATAACCCATGCCATTTGCACGTATCCGGGAGAACAGACACGAATCAACTAAGTTTTTGCCGGCCCATTACATATTCCAAAGGAACAATTAGTCACCAGCTAGCTGCGACCGTTCTTTGTTTTTTGGCATTTTAGGGCCATAACATTGGAATTACGCTCGATTTCAGATTTTCATATGCTATAGCCCACGACATCTGCATGCAGACGGGACACTGGACCCGAACCGCCGAAAATTTTTCCAATCCATAAAAAATGACTTTAGGAATAGTAGTCATCGCCTCGCCGTCCAAACGTTCCTCGTGTTTTCGCATTTTAGGGTTATAAAACTAGAATTTCGCCCGACTGTCATATGTTCATGTGCTATAGCCTACGCCATCTGCGTGCATCCGGGAGACCAGACACGAATCACCTAAATTTTTTCCGGCCCAATAAAATACCTATGGAACAATTAGTCACCCCCTCGCTACGATCGTTCTTTATTTTGTTTCATTTTAGGGCCATAAAATTGGAATTATGCCCGATTCCAGATTATCATATGCTATAGCCCACGGCGTCTCCATGTAGCCAGGAGACCAGTCCCGAATCGCCAAAAATATTGTCGGCCCATCAAAAATGACCTAAGGTACAATAGTCATCACCTCATCATGACCTAAGGGACAATAGTCATAGCCTCACAACGACCGTATCTAATTTTGTTTTGGTATTTTAGGGCCATAAAACAAGAATTCTACCTAATTCCTAAGTTTTCATATGCTATTGCCCACTCCATCTTCGTGCATCCGGGCAACCGGACCCGAATCGCCTAAAAGTATTCGGCCCATGAAAAAAATACATAAGAAACAATAGTCATCGCCTCATGATCATTCCACATTTTCTGGCGTTTTAGGATCATAAAACTTTAATTCTTATTGATTCCCAAATTTTCATGTGCAATAACCCATGCCATCTGCACGCATCCAGGAGAATAGACACGAATCACCTAAACTTTTGCCGGCCCATTAAAAATACCTAAGGAACAATTAGTCACCACCTAGCTGCGACCGTTCTTTTCTTTTTGGCGTTTTAGGGCCATAAAATTGGAATTACGCTCGATTCCAGAATTTCATATGCTATAGCCCACGACATCTGCATGCAGACGGGAGACCGGACCCGAATTGCCTAAAATGTTTCCAATCCATACAAAATGACTTTAGGAATAGAAGTTATCGCTTCGCCGTCCAAATGTTCCTCGTTTTTTCGCATTGTAGGGTTATAAAACTAGAATTCCGTCGGATTGTCACATTTTCATGTGCTATAGCCTACACCATCTGCATGCATCCGATCGAACAAACACGAATCACCTAAATTGTTGCTGGCCCAATATAAATACCTAAGGAACAATTAGTCACCGCCTCGCTACGACCGTTCTTAATTGTTTTGCATTTTAGGGCCATAAAATTGGAATTACACCCGGTTCCAGATTTGCATATACTATTTCCCATGGCATCTGCATGCAGCCGGGAGATCGGACCCGAATCGCCAAAAATATTGTCGGCTCATCAAAAAATGACCTAAGGAATAATAGTCATCACCTCACCATGACTGTTTCTCGTATTTCGCACGATTTCCAAATTTTCGTGTGCTATAGTCCACGCCATCTGCATGCATCAAGGTGATCAGACCCGAATAGCCATAAATAATGTCAGACTATTGAAAATTACCTAAGCAACAATAGTTATCGCCTCACAACGACTGTTCTTAATTTTGTTTTGGTATTTTAGGGCCATAAAACTAGAATTCTACCTAATTCCTAAATTTTCGTATGCTATTGCCCACGCCATCTTCGTGCACCCGGGCAACTGGACCCAAATCGCCTAAAATTTGTCGTCCCACGAAAAAAATACATAAGAAACAATAGTCATCGCCTCATGATCGTTCCTCATATTTTGGCGTTTTAGGATCATAAAACTTTAATTCTGAATGATTCCTAAATTTTCATGTGCAATAACCCATGCCATCTGCATGCATCCGAGAGAACAGACACGAATCACCTAAACTTTTGCCGGCCAATTAGAAATACCTAAGGAACAATTAGTCACCTCCTAGCTGCGACCGTGCTTTGTTTTTTGACATTTTAGGGCCATAATATTAGAATTACGCTCGATTCCAGATTTTCATATGCTATAGCCCACGGCATCTTCATGCAGACGAGCGACCAGACCCGAATCGCCTAAAATTTTACCAATCCATAAAAAATGACTTTAGGAATAGTAGTTATCGCCTCGCCGTCTAAATGTTCTTCGTTTTTTTGCATTTTAGGGTTATAAAAATAGAATTCCACCCGATTGTCAAAATTTCATGTGTTATAGCCTACGCCATCTGGATGCATCTAGGAGAACAAACACGAATCACCCAAATTTTTGCCGGCCCATTAAAAATACCTAAGGAATAATTAGTCACCGCCTCGCTACTACCGTTCTTTATTTTTTTTATTTTAGGGCCATAAAATTGGAATTATGCCCAATTCCAGATTTTCATTTGCTATAGCCCACCACATCTGCATGCAGCTAGGAGACCAGACCCGAGTCACCAAAAATATTGTCGGCCCATCAAAAATGACCTAAGGAACAATAGTCATCACCTCACCATGACTGTTACTAGTTTTTTGCATTTTAGAGCAATAAAATTGGAATTTCGCACGATTTGCAAATTTTTGTGTGCTGTAGCCCACACCATCTGCATGTATCAAGGCGACCAAACCCGAATAGCCATAAATAATGTTGGACTATTGAAAATGACCAAAGGAACAATAGTCATACCCTCACAACGACCGTTTTTAATTTTGTTTTGGTATTTTAGGGCCATAAAACTAGAATTCTACCTAATTCCTAAATCTTCGTATGCTATTGCCCATGCCATCTTCGTGCATCCGGGCAACCGGACCCAAATCGCCTAAAATTTGTCGGCCCATGAAAAAATACATAATAAACAATAGTCATCGCCTCATGATCGTCCCTCTTTTTTGGCGTTTTAGGATCATCAAACTTTAATTTTGAATGATTCCCAAATCTTCATGTGAAATAACCCATGCCATCTGCACGCATCCAGAAGAACAGACGCGAATCACCTAAACTTTTTCCAGCCCATTAAGAATACCTAAGGAACAATTAGTCACCACCTAGATGCGACCGTGCTTTGTTTTTTGGCATTTTAGGGCCATAACATTGGAATTACGCTCAATTCCAGATTTTCATATGCTATAGCCCACGGCATCTGCATGCAGACGGGAGACCAGACCCGAATCGCCTAAAATGTTTCTAATCCATAAAACATGACTTTAGGAATAGTAGTTATCGCCTCACCGTCCACATGTTCCTCATTTTTTCTCATTTTAGGGTTATAAAACTAGAATTCCGCCGGATTGTCAGATTTTCATGTTCTATAGCCTACGCCATCTGCATGCATCCGGGCGAACAAACACGAATCACCTAAACTTTTCCCGGCCCAATACAAATACATAAGGAACGATTAGTCACCGCCTCGCTATAACCGTTCTTTATTTTGTTTCATTTTAGGGCCGTAAAATTAGAAATACGCCCAATTCCAGATTTTCATATGCTATAGCCCACGGCATCTGCATGCAGCAGGATGACCGGATCCGAATCGCCACAAATATTGTCGGCCCATCAAAAATGACCTAAGGAACAATAGTCATCACCTCACCATGAATGTTTCTCGTTTTTTGCATTTTAGAGGAATAACATTGTAATTTCGCATGGTTTCTAAATTTGCGTATGCTATGCTATCTGTATGCATCAAGGCGACCAGACCCGAATAGCCATAAATAATGTTGGACTATTGAAAATGACCTAAGGAACAATAGTCATCCCCTCACAACGACCGTTCTTAAGTTTGTTTTGGTATTTTAGGGCCATAAAACTAGAATTCTACCTAATTCCTAAATCTTCGTATGCTATTGCCCACGCCATCTTCGTGCATCCGGGCAACCGGACCCAAATAGCCTAAAGTTTGTCGGCCCATGAAAAAATACATAAGAAACAATAGTCATCGCCTCATGATCGTTCCTCATTTTTTGGCGTTTTAGGATTATAAAACTTTAATTCTGAATGATTCCAAAATTTTCATGTGAAATAACCCATGCCATCTGCACGCATCCGGGAGAGCAGACACGAATCATCTAAACTTTTGCCGGCCCATTACAAATACCTAAGGAACAATTAGTCACCACCTAGATGCGACCGTTCTTTGTTTTTTGGAGTTTTAGGGCCATAAAATTTGAATTACGCTCGATTCCAGATTTTCATATGCTATAGCCTACGACATCTGCATGCAGACGGGAGATCAGACCCGAATCGCCTAAAAGTTTTCCAATCTATACAAAATGACTTTAGGAATAGTAGTTATCGCCTCGCCATCCAAATTTTCCTCGTTGTTTCGCATTTTAGGGTTATAAAACTAGAATTCCACCTCATTGTCAGATTTTTATGTGCTTATAGCCTACGCCATCTGCATGCATCCGGCTGAACAGACACGAATCTCCTAAATTTTCGCCGGTCCAATACAAATACCTTAGGAACCTTTAGTCACCGCCTCGCTACGACCATTATTTATTTTGTTTCATTTTAGGGTCATAAAATTGGAATTACGCCCGATTCCAGATTTTCATATGCTATAGCCCACGGCGTCTGCATGCAGCCGAGAGACCGGACCCGAATTGCCAAAAATATTGTCGTCCCATCAAAAATGACCTAAGGATTAATAGTCATCAACTCACCATGACTGTTTCTCATTTCTTGCCTTTTAGAGCAATAAAATTGGAATTTCGCACGATTTCCAAATTTCGTGTACTATAGCCAACGCCATCTGCATGCATCAAGGCGACCAGACCCGAATAGCCATAAATAATGTCGGACTATTCAAAATGACCTAAGGAACAATAGTCATCGCCTCACAACGACCGTTCTTAATTTTGTTTTGGTATTTTTGGGCCATAAAACTAGAATTCTACCTAATTCCTAAATTTTCGTACGCTATTGCCCACGCCATCTTCGTGCATCCGGGAAACCGGACCCAAATCGCCTAAAATTAGTCGGCCCATGAAAAGATACATAAGAAACAATAGTCATCGCCTCATGATCGTTCCTCATTTTTTGGCGTTTTAGGATCATAAAACTTTAATTCTGAATGTTTTCCAAAATTTCATGTGCAATAACCCATGCCATCTGCATGCATTCGGGAGAACAGACACGAATCACCTAAACTTTTGCTGGCCCATTAACAATACCTAAGGATCAATTAGTCACCACTTAGCTGCGACCGTTCTTAATTTTTTGGCGTTTTAGGGCCATAAAATTGGAATTACGCTCGATTCTAGATTTTCATATGCCATAGCCCACGACATCTGCATGCAGACGGGAGACCGGACCCGAATCGCCTAAAATTTTTCCAATCCATAATAAATGACTTTAGGAATAGTAGTTATCGCCTCGCCGTCCAAATGTTCCTCGTTATTTTGCATATTAGGGTTATAAAACTAGAATTCCGCCTGATTGTTAGATTTTCATGTGATATAGCATACGCCATCTGCATGCATCCGGGCGAACAGACACGAATCACCTAAATTTTTGCTGACCCAATAAAAATACCTAAGGAATAATTATTCACCGCCTCGCTACGACCGTTCTTTACTTTGTTTCATTTTAGGGCCGTAAAATTAGAAATACGCCCGATTCCAGATTTTGATATGCTATAGCCCACGGCATCTGCATGCAGCCGGGTGACCGGACCCGAATCGCCAAAAATATTGCTGGCCCATCAAAAATGACTTAATAAACAATAGTCATTACCTCACCATGAATGTTTCTCATTGTTTGCGTTTTAGAGCAATAAAATTGGAATTTCGCACGATTTCCAAATTTCCGTGTGTTATGCCATCTGCATGCATCAAGGCGACCAGACCCGAATAGCCATAAATAATGTCGGACTATTGAAAATGACCTAAGGAACAATAGTCATCGCCTCATGATCGTTCCTC
>AWOL01S0267548.1:3232-15385 GCA_000715115.1 Nicotiana otophora
CCCCGCTGTATCAAATTCTTTTAGTATCCAGCTTGCTCCCTTTGTTTAATCGGAAAACTTTTCGGAGCCGAGCCAGGAATGGCTGTTAGTGGACACCCACCAGCCTAGAAGAGGATTTCAGAATTCCAGAGGCGCGCCCTTGGTGATTAAGTTCCGCTTTAGTTGGTGTGAAATGAGCGGATTCAAGACGACTACTTCCATTCCTCTCCTTAGACCGACTTTTTTGGTTCGATAATGGAATCAATAACTTTGCCGAACGGGGATATAGGAAAAAGCCAATAGCCTACAGTCCCACTATCTGCTAGTCTGGTTTGACTCGAACTGTAATTATGGCCAGCACAGCCTTTGTGCTTCTGAATATAAAAATTGTTACATCTCAAAAAAAAAAGATGAAAGGTGCTAAGTCATATAACAAGATCAATAGAGATTTGAAGTAAGGCTGCAATCATAGATGCACCTTCTAAAACATCAGTACATTTCATACCCAACCTACTCTTCTAAGAAAATGCAGATTCACCTAAAAGCTTCTTATTTTGTTTTGACATGTCAATCCACTCACCCCAGTTTATTTACACAGGATTCAGCTTCTAATTAAATCTCGAAGAAGCTCTTTGAAATATTTCACACACTTCTTCAAAAAGATTCCCACTTTGCTATGCCAATACCTCTCTCCTATATTTAATGTTAGAAGGTAAAATCTAACTGATGCTTTATTCGAATTAATATCAACATATATTGGGAGCAGTGATGGAGGCACTCTTTCCGCTAAGGGGTTCAAAAAAGAAAAGTTAAAAAAAAAAAAAAAATTGTGGCCAATGGGAACTAAACCAGAGGTTTTGAACACGCTTGACCATTGAGCTATGCTCTTGGACTTTGTTAAAGGGATTCAGAATATAATATATAGAGGCACAACGAATTTTGCTGTAGCGAAGGAGGTTCGGGAATCCCCTTCCACGCCCCTAAATCCACCCCTGATTGGGAGCCTCATCAGATAGACCGAATTCTAGCTCAAATTAACTCTAAAGCTAAAACTACTAAGATCCCTTTTATTTCCCTTCTCCAAAACAATTCATAGTTTCAGTGAATTACACTAATATTAATAATCATAGGACGATTTACGGGATATTACAAAAGGTTCAAGCTTTTAACCTTGTTTTATCCACCTAGTTCCGAACAGTACTCAGGCATTTTGCGATTATCAAAAAAAAATCAAGTTTTTATTTCTTAGAAATAAATTAAACATTCAAAAAGAAACTAACACTCAAGTTGATTGATAACAAAATATTACGCAACAACATACGCAAGAAAGTTCAACTCTTTGATGAGAAAATACATACATACCCCAATGGACCATAAATCTTTAACGGCGTTTAACGGCAGCTCATTAACGGCATCGCGAAGGAGACGTAGCTTCTCCTCCTCACACAACTGCATGTTTCCCTCGACGCCGTTAACCTCCGCCGCAACTTCGCCGGCCATCTCGTTTACCAGGGAAAGTGGCGGCTCACTACTTTGAACCAAATAAATAAATAAATCGCACTGTTTTTCCCTTTTTTCTTTTCAAAGCTTCAAATTTACTTCCTGTATTATCAGAAATTGATGAATTTTGATATTCCTTAAACTTTTGATTCATTCACAATTTTGCCCTTTGTCATTAACTTATATCTGTGTAGTTTTGCGTTTATCAATAATATATTTAGAATATTCTTGTAATTATAAATAATATCAATTTGTTAATAGAAAAAACTACTAAAATTGATTAAATACTACGGAATAACGTTATAATTTATTATTTTTATAAAAAACTTGTACAAATATTTGCAATAATTGCTATATAAAACAAACACTAAAACTTGAATTTTTTAGAAAGATAAAAATCAAACAACAGAATAAAAAAAGTGTAGTAGCACGAGATTTTATCGTGAGTTTAACTTTCCTACAAACAAAAAAAATATTACGTGGGATTTTTTCCGTGCATTTAGGTACATCATGCAATATATATATATATATATATATATGCATGTATATATAGAGACTAAAGCAATAGATTATAAGTTAAAAGTATTATAATTCACAAAAAAAATAGGAGAAAAAGTACGAAAAACAACCTTGATGGGTCCTTGAATGTGCATGGAAGGGAGGTTCTTTTCTAAATTAAAAACGATAGTGATTTTTGTGACAAGAAAAGGATGGACTTATATTTTAGGACGTTGCAAAAACAACTATCCAAATAAGGAAAAAAATTAAATTTATATATATAAATATTAAATTCATAAATATTATGAGCTTTTACCTAGTAAAAAGATAAGAAAATATTTAATAGTCGAATTTTTAGTTATTAATGTGAAAGTCAAAAAAATACTAAATGGCACTTTTGTCCAATGTTGAATTTATTTTTAAAGGGTAAAAAAGGTAAACAATATTTCACTTAGGGCATTCGTGCTTTTACTTGCGATTCCGCATGTATCCCATTTTAACGATATAAAGATTTAAAAATCATATAAATTTAATAAAGAGTTATGATTTATAGTTCAAATAATATATAATTTATATAATATAAAATTTTAATTAATTTTAAAGCTTTAAGTATTAGTGCTTTCTATATACTTCAAATAAAGATAGAGTTAATAAGCAAAATTTTATATATATTGGTGTTTTGCTCTTTTATAATACTTCCTCCGGTCCACTTTAATTAATTTTTTGGCATGTGGTTCATAATATTTGATTTTTCATATATCAAGAAAGCATTATTTTCTTTTTTTCAAAGTTTCTCTTGGAGTAAAGAGTCTTAAAGTATCTATTATACTTTCAATAAGCAAACTAAGGTTAATATGGTCAATTTTATTGTTAATTAATGCTAAAAGATGAATTCCTTAATATGTGTGAAAATAGTAAAGATGAATTCCTTAAAAGATGAATTAAAGCATATATATATATATATATATATATATATATATATATATATATATATATATATTAATTATAGTCATAGTCTCATACATACAAAAATATAAGCATGTTACTAAAAATAAACTAATATATAATTTGAAATATCTTTTTGAATGAATGAAAATAGAATATGATTCCTGTATTAAAATATGCTCAAGAATATGCGTGTGAGTATTGAGTCTATACCTGTGTGTTTAAGTCTAGATTGAAAATTTTTCAAGGTGTGTAATATCAGTTGGAAAAGTTATGTGGACATCTACAAGGGAATAGAGATAGTTTGGAACAAATAAAATCTTTGAGTCTAGACTGACATTAAATTAAAAAATAATTGAATAACTATTAGTTTAGTGTAAAATTTAACTTAATGAATATAAAAGTAGACCAGATACTTTTGGTAAGAACAACTCTTCGAAGCTCAAAAACTTAGTTGCTCACTATATATATGCAATGTTGTTATGATTTATTTTCACAAAATAAAAATTTAAACAAAATATAAAAATATAGAATGTTCAAGTTAAGTGATTTCCTAGTAGAAAGGAAATTTAAAAACGTTAATCTAAGGTAATTTTCAGCATCTAGTTGTATCATAATTAAAGTGAATCGTGTATATAAGGTAAACTCTTTATTGATTTTTAAATTTATTTTTTTAAGAGTTTAAATAAGGAAAGATATAATAAATAGAATTTTAGTTGATGTAAAAGTCCTAAATATTAGTAAGATAAGTAAAATGACAATTTTATTCAATGTAAAACCTATTTTTAAAGGGTAAAAAAGACGAACGACATTTTGCTAAGTGTTTTCGTGCTTTTAATATAGTATATAGATATAGATAGATAAATATAGATAGATATAGATATTCGAGTATAACACTGAACATATAATATAAGCTAGTTTTTAAATATTTTTGTCATTATAGAAAAATCTTTCCATATAAGGGAATCTAACAATTAGTTTATATTTCAAAAAATCTATATTTTAGAGAGATTTTAGGGTTTGTTACTTGGTGGCTAAGTCATTTTTTTCCTATAAATAGAGGAGTTCCATTCCTTTGTAATTCATCCAAATCAATAAGAATTCTCTCTTTACTTTTTTCTGCAATACTCTTCTTCTTCTTTTATTGTTTTATAACACGTTATATCGGCACGAGACTCCAACCAATTGAGTAGAGGCTTTGAGATACGTGCATGGTGCTCAACTTATACATAATATTGAGCATAATGATTGTCAATTGTTTCGTGAACTTCCCCTAGGAATCAATTATGGATTTAAGGTAAGTATTTTACCTTATTTTTCTCTTTTAAATTCTTGGCATTCTATAATTTGATTTTAAATATAAGCAAAGACAATAAATTTTGATTATAACTCTAATAGAGTTTGTAAGAAATTATAACCACCTGAAGTGGTAAACTTTCTATGCCTTGCCATGATCAAATTCATGTATGATGGTGGGCACAAAAAGTGAAAACTCGTTCCATTGAATTTGCTTCATTCTCATTCTCTTAAGAGAATATGGTAGCGGTATGTGATAAGTCTAAAAGAAGAAAAAATTATTACGGTGAAGGTATCAATAGATGTAGACGTGTCAATAGACGAAATTATAATCGTCATCATTGTGGTAATGAGAATAATAAGGATTCTCAAAATAATCCTTCACTCTGTGAAAGTAATGTTTGCCATCGATTTGACATGAGATTTTGTAAAGCACATACATATGATTATGATCTATTCATGATGTGAATGTGATAACATGTGATTTATAAATACATCATCATTATTGGAAGAATATGAACGTACTAGTGGTAGTGAATATAACATACTCACCTCTAGAAGGAGGTTTGAGATGAAATAAGAAAATAATTTCATTATTATGGCATGAATGGTCATTGATCACGTACCTATTGTGATTGTGCCAAAATATTATGGCAATATGATTATTACAAGGTAAAAGTAATGGAAGCAACATATCTTCCCATAATGATTTGACCATGACCATAATGGTATAACTTTGTCCTTGAAAGAGATATTCATCACATCGATGTTGATGAATATGTGGTAGTACAAAATTAAATAAAAGCTCTAGAAGAGCCAATTATACTATTATGGAGAAATAAAATTGATTATTAATAAGGTATTGTGTCGTAGTAAGTCTCAAAGAAACTTATTTAGTTTCTAAAGTATTCACGAAAGTGGTTGGTTATATTGAGGTTATAAATAAAGGAAAGATTTAATATCTTCTATTACTACAACTTGTAGCGGAGTAATATGTATGTAAAAAGTTACCTGCTTTATTCTCGAGTCTGTACTACACAAATAAAAGAATGCCACAATAAAGTAGAAGTTTATTGATATAAAAATCCATATCATAATAAATTTGGAGTTTATTGATAATTGCACACGTCATGGTGTAAACATGAAGTTTATCAATATTGATAATTTATTCAGTTGGCATAATTAGTTTAGCCATGTTAATTTAATTATGATGCGCAAAAAATAAAAGAGAATTCACATGGATAAATATTAAAGAACTAGAAAGTTGTATACGAATCTCTTATGTTGTTTGTTCTAATTAATTAATAAACCAATTAAAATTGTGATTGGATCCCATGAATGCTAAGAATATCAAAGGTCAATATGGGCTCATTCACCTGCCATGTATACCACATAAGATGCATCTATTAGATGGTTACATGTGTGATTACTATTAACCCGCAACCTGGTATTTGCGAGGTAACTTTCTCAATTATTTAATTTAGAGCATAATTTCAGAATTCTATTCAAGACAGTTCATCTTGATAAGTTGGTTTACATCACAGTTGGTTTAGCAAAATGATTTATTGAGCGCCCCACTTAATAGCTAAACTATTGCTTATGAGAATAAAGTTATCTATATCAGTTTGATATACATTATGTACGAAAGTATATTACATTCTCCTCTCACAAGTGATTCAGGGCCAGGAATCAAATAATTTCATCTTATTAGTATTATTGATGTGTAGTATATATTTTGATTAACACCATAACGCACAAAAATGAATTTTCAAAGGTGAGGAAGCAAGTTAGTTTTTCTAACACGGGGGGAGGGGGTGGGGGTGGTGGAGATAAACAGTTGGGGAAAAAGTTACGTGGAATGAATTATCATTTCTACATTTGGATTCTCAAATAAGATAATATGAACTTGAAGTTCATAAAAAGATAATTCATCTGCAATATATTGCAAAGCATGCCAGACGCATTTGTGACCCAAAAAAATTAACTATATTCTCACTACAAATGCTCATATTAGAATAAGTCCTAGAAAGACAAAGTCTATGGTATACTTAAAACGTATAGACAAATCGGTTTCAAATAAAATTTTTGATAAAGAAGATGAGCAAATGATCAAAATGATCATAATAAGGAGGCAAGTGATCTAGAAGATAACACTTCATAAAATCTCAGGAGAGGTTCAGGTACCTGAAAAATATGAATTAAGAGATCTCTATGTTATGTCTTTATGAAAAAAAAAAAGGAAGTTGGAACCGTTATAAAATGTTCGTCGACTACATCTACGATAATACTAAATATATATATATGAGGATCTTAAGTGTGGAGAAACAATTCAAGTAGAATTGGTTTTACATGAAATATATATAGTTTTGGACCTGCAGTTCAAATACTTAAAAGTATAAAGTCAGCAGAATGTGCAATCACTTTTATCTATCTTATATGTCTAGCATGACATGAAAACTTGATATGCATCTAAAGTCTATTTATATGGTTTATATGACTTAACTTACATGACAATCTTTGAAGGACTTAAATCACTTAAAGCATATACAATTTTTGGTCATGATATACCATATCTCAAGTGCAATTTGTGCACATATGTATCTTGCTATAACTATAAGTATGATAATATGATAGCGAGAATCTCTATGGAGATATTGAAAAGGCCATTCCACGATATTATATGAAGACATTACATAGCTATCAAGAATGATGATTTCAAGGTGCAATATATTCATTCAAGTTAATATGGATGATTTATTTATTAAATCTCTACCAACGATCTTTTGAAGATGGTGCACAAGATTGGATTGCGAAGGCTCAAAGATGTGAATTGATGCTTTCAACATGGGGAGTTAATACGCGTACTCTTTTTCCCTTACAAGGTTTTATCCCACTGAGTTTTTCTTGCAAGGTTTTTAACAAGACAACCAAAATGCATATTGTTAGATATGTGTACTCTTTTTCCTTCACTATAATTTTTTTCCCACTGAGTTTTATTTTAGTTAAGGTTTTAAGGAGTGAAATTGTATTTAAGATGAATGTCTATATTTTAGAGAGATTTTAGGGCTTGTTACTTAATGACTAAGTCACTTTTTTCCTGTAAATAGAGGAGATCTATTCCATTGTAATCCATCCAAATCAATAAGAATTTTCTCTCTACTTTTCTCTTCAATACTCTTTTTCTTCTTTTATGTTTTATAACATTTTTCGATTTATGCAGTATTATTTCACTCCTATCGTTTTAACTATATGTATGTTTTTATCTTTAGAAATGTCTTCCTTAGTTGAAGGGGTGCTCTTGTTTTAAATTAGGTAATGTAAATTTCATTAGAAGAGTACCAAGGAGGTACTAAACGATTTATGAGTTACTGTATAATTACATCAATTATCAAAGATGAATTCAAAATTTGAAGAACCCAAGTATAATAATATCTTTAACGTAAATCTATCATTAGCTGCAACGATTGAAGGGGTGTAAATTTGTTTGATTCGACCAATTTTGGGTTTATTGGATTCAAAATTCCCTATTATCAATTTTGGACTTTTTTGTTAACAATTTGCTTTATTAGGCTTTTTACTCGTAAAGACAAAGGGGCCTTTGAGTAAAAAAAAAAGTTTAACTCCATTCATTTCTTCCTCTATCTATAACTTAAAAAATGGAAACAAAATGCGAACTATTTGGAAAAAGTCACTACAATCAATTAGATATGTGGTGAGAAAAAGATACCATGATTCATTATTATATTTTCTGGTTGATTAATTAGTTTACCATAGTTGAATTTGTTTCAAATTGAAATTATCTAATTTTAATAAGTATTCTAACTTTTTCTTGAGAGTGTTCGAAAGTGTACATAAAAAGAAAAAGAAAAAAGTACAAAAAAATAATAAAAGGACAAAAAGAAAAGGTACTACTGGTAGCCAACACCAAAGTAGGGAAATGGGAAATGAGAAACAGAACAGAAGAGTGAAAGGCTAAAGAAAAGAAAAAGGAATTGGCTGGTAGTAAACTAAGCTGCTAGACATTTAAAGATATGGACATGCAAAATAATAATAAAAAGGAGTTAAAAAACACCCAAAAAAAAAAAAACGGATAAGAGTCGTACTAGCTCTACAGACGGTTGTAGTCTCAAAATACCTTTAAATATTTTCGATCCAACTTTTCTACTATACCAGTCTATATATGAACGTGTCTGGCACATTATTGCCCATCATTCATCACACATATTTACAAAAATCATGCCTTAATTCTTAGCTAGTTGCCATAGGCTATTGATCCTCAATATCCATTGCTTGAGTACAAGAATGTATTTTAGTTAGATATAGGAATACAAACTTAAATAATTAAGGTGTCCTGTCCTTGGAAACACCATGAGAATTTACAGAGACGAATTAATACGATCAAGATCTACAAATCCCACAAGCACTGCCCGGTTGCGTTCTTTAACCTTCACCTGATATATGACTCTGCACAGTCGAAACTCCTTATAATGTGCTAAACACCACTAGATGGACTGAATCCTATTATGTGCTATGGACTAAACTAACATACCTCGAGGCTTCAGGCCACATTTCTGTGATCAAGGTTTCACCTGGATAGACATGTAGCAAGAATCTGCCAGATATGCTCTTGATCAAGGTGTGGTCACCTCTGCAAATACGTCCAATGATAGCCCTAATTGCAAATCCAAGTGTGCACAGCCCATGCAGTATCGGGCGAGAAAATCTGGGCATTGTTGCACCAAAAGATATGAGACATCTTAATTACAATAAACCTAATAAAAAGACAGTAACTTGACGTTGCATCAACAGCACCAGAAACATAACGAGGTTCGACACATATAAGTTTGGGACAGCAGAAGCAAAAAAAAAATTAATCAATGTTGATATCAACTAAGCCTCAACGGCAAATCAGTTGGAGTAAAAGCAAAATAACATGAGAAGTAACTAACCTTCAAGAACCATTCTATATCAGGCTATGTTCTTAATGTTACATAATGTATTTCCACCACGCCCGCTGTGTGAGCTTACTTGACAAAAGCACGAAGTGCAAAAGGTGAAAAGAAAAGGATTGTCGAAATTCATAAACAATGTACAAATATGTCTTAGCATTGTATCCAAGTCTAGATCTGATTTCATGGTGTTTTTAGATTCTAAATTTAATCAAACATGTATGTACAAATATGTCTGTCTAAGCATTGTATCCTTCAGGGATGTCCAAGAAGAAAGTCAAGTCCTGAAGATGGGAAGGAAAAGTGCCTTTGTTTTTGCTTTTCGCTGCGATTACAAGAAAGTGTTTTTAGCACAGGAGGACTTAGGCATTTGGGAAAATTCCATAAAAGATTTCAATTGGCAACTCTGGATATAGCTTTTCTTTAACATAATATATGTGGTTGGCTGGTAACATTTCAGACAGGTAAACTCAAAGGGCCAAACTGCTTAACTCGCTATGATATAACATTCGTAGAACTTAGAGAACTATCTTCCGTTAAGTAGACTTGCTTAAATTCGGACATATAGAGAAATATCTTCAGTTAAGTAGACTTACTTAAATTCGGACATATTTCCTTCAAAAAATATATAACCAAAGCAAAATTTTCCTAGCATGTCTTTGCTGAAACATGCTTAGCACTGTGAAGACACTATCTTCAGTTTGATAATTTTCTTCCGATTTTGCGATATATGGATGGTTGGTTCAACCCCAATTATCACGCATCCATTAACAATTGTCACTTTTTATTTTTCCTGGAAAACTACATACTTAGCAATCATCGGTAAGTTGCAAATAGCAGGACATGTTATTCGGTAAAAAGATGGCACTGTCCATGGTAAATATATTACCCTGCAATACTTGCAACCAGAGGATCTGAATGCAAGGGATTGTAATCACCAGATAACCTATACAGCAAAGCCTGCATCATGTCATTAGAAAAGAAGAAAATTCCAATGTTAGCATATTGCAAACTTTTAAAGTTCTACAAAGAGGATGAAGTAAATCTATACATTAACAGTTTAGGCATAGAATGGAACCATATTTAACTTTTCAAGCTCTACAAAGAGGACGAAGTAAATATAATATATGAATTACCAGTCTAGGTATAGACATGGAAGCATCAATCCAAGTAACCTACCTGTGATGCTTGTGTACATTCCTCGAAAACGGCAAAAGGTTGACTTTTGGGGATTTTAGGAAAAGCAGTCTGATTACTTGGATTTCTAGAGTAAGAATAAGGCCGAGATGACTTTGAGAAGCCACCTGAACCTCTCAAATAAATAGACATCCTGCAATTAAGATACCATATTTACCACTATTAACTGTAGAATAATAGGTTCACACCATCAATCAAATTAGAACTTACCGGTTCATGCATAGGGGTTCACCTGACTCTTTCTCATAACTCGCAATTGCAATTTCAATAACAGCTGCTTTACCTGCCATAAATCAACAATGCATCAATAAATATCCTCTTTTCTCCTTGCTGCCTCAAGAATCAAATGATACAACAACATTTTTGATTTATTGTAATCATCTTCAAAACACCATTAGCTACTTCAAGAAGAAAAATGAATGTTAAGCTTCAAAATCATATTTACTCGACCCAATTGTACCGCCTCCCACTAAAGAAATGCTTTTGTACCCACAGCAGAGACCTGCCAAAAACTATTTGCCTCAAGCTCAAAAGCCTTCAGGTCTAGTTGTTTATATCGTTCTTCACATATCTTCGTTTTTCTTTACATTTTCTTGTTTTTTTAGCTGGGAAAAGNACTTAAATTCGGACATATAGAGAAATATCTTCAGTTAAGTACCTTCAAAAAAAATATAACCAAAGCAAAAGTTTCCTAGCATGTCTTTGCTGAAACCTGCTTAGCACTGTGAAGAATCTTCAGTTTGATAATTTTCTTCCGATTTTGCGATATATGGATGGTTGGTTCAACCCCAATTATCATGCATCCATTAACAATTGTCACTATTTATTTTTCCTGGAAAACTACATACTTAGCAATCATCGGTAAGTTGCAAATAGCAGGACATGTTATTCAGTAAAAAGATGGCGCTGTCCATGGTAAATATATTACCCTGCAATACTTGCAACCAGAGGATCTGAATGCAAGGGATTGTAATCACCAGATAACCTATACAGCAAAGCCTGCATCATATCATTAGAAAAGAAGAAAATTCCAATGTTAGCATATTGCAAACTTTTAAAGTTCTACAAAGAGGATGAAGTAAATCTATACATTAACAGTTTAGGCATAGAATGGAACCATATTTAACTTTTCAAGCTCTACAAAGAGGACGAAGTAAATATAATATATGAATTACCAGTCTAGGTATAGACATGGAAGCATCAATCCAAGTAACCTACCTGTGATGCTTGTGTACATTCCTCGAAAACGGCAAAAGGTTGACTTTTGGGGATTTTAGGAAAAGCAGTCTGATTACTTGGATTTCTAGAGTAAGAATAAGGCCGAGATGACTTTGAGAAGCCACCTGAACCTCTCAAATAAATAGACATCCTGCAATTAAGATACCATATTTACCACTATTAACTGTAGAATAATAGGTTCACACCATCAATCAAATTAGAACTTACCGGTTCATGCATAGGGGTTCACCTGACTCTTTCTCATAACTCGCAATTGCAATTTCAATAACAGCTGCTTTACCTGCCATAAATCAACAATGCATCAATAAATATCCTCTTTTCTCCTTGCTGCCTCAAGAATCAAATGATACAACGACATTTTTGATTTATTGTAATCATCTTCAAAACACCATTAGCTACTTCAAGAAGAAAAATGAATGTTAAGCTTCAAAATCATATTTACTCGACCCAATTGTACCGCCTCCCACTAAAGAAATGCTTTTATACACACAGCAGAGACCTGCCAAAAACTATTTGCCTCAAGCTCAAAAGCCTTCAGGTCTAGTTGTTT
>AWOL01S0267598.1:0-14704 GCA_000715115.1 Nicotiana otophora
ATAAGCAGTTAATTATATTTTTTGTGCAGCTTTGTAAAAAATAGAGCACCATACGTGTCACGATCCAAAATCCAACTAGTTGTGATGGCATCTAACCCAACTCGCTAGGTAAGCCAATTAACAATAAATCAATTCCAATGAAATTTGATGAGACAATAATGATGAAATAATTGAGCTTTTATACAAAATCTCAAGGACTGGTAGTACAAATCATGAGCTTCTAAGATTTAAAATTTATAAAGCTGGTATGAAATAAAGTACATCATCTATTTGAAATATACATGAACATATTAAAACTCTAAAGCTACCAAGACCAAGAGGCAGTTATAACCGAAACGCAGGTACATCTTCAACTCCAGCTTCCGCCGTACACAGCAACATCTACACGCAAGGTACATAAGTGTAGTATGAGTACAACCGACCCCATGTACTCAATAAGTAACAAACCTAACATTAAATTAAAAGTAGTGACGAGCTGGAACAAAGGTCAGAGTCCAACACCAATAGCCAACAACAGTTCATAACAACATAATAAAAGTGATAAAAGAAGTAGCTCAGAGATATAATGCTCCGCTCATTCACGGTCCCGAAAAATAGGCATACTTTTCAAGTATATAAGTGAAAATCTAAATCTTTTACCGAAATCACCAAAATATGAGTAAATTGTGAAACTGTGATTTTTTTCCCAAAACATTCAACAGGTAAATGTTTCATTTTCAAATGGCACGAGGAAAATATATCGCAATGCCTACATGTCAATGTGTATGTGAAGTCATGCATGACGCAATACTGTACAACATGAGAAAAATGCATCTCTATGCTTGTATGTCGATTATGCATGTCGAATGCAATGCAACTCAGTGATAAAACCATATGCATACTCTTAGAATACTAAATCTCACTGTCTCACACTTTCCACTCATCACGCTCAATTACTCAACCACTCAATTACTCAGCACTGAACAGGACAGATCCGGGCCAGGGCAGATCCAGCCCTCAACACTCTCACTCACTCAGCACTGTACACGGCAGATCCAGCCCAAATAAATCAATAGGAAATGCGCTCAATGTGGGTGTGCAGACTCCGGAGGGGCAGATCCAGCCCAAGCGCTATAATAAGCTAATCACAATATGAATTAATAAAGCCTAATACGGTGTGCAGCCCTGTCCCATCATGAATCAATAATACAAGGCAGATTCATCTCAAGAATAATAAATCATGTTGCGACGTGCAGCCCAATCCCATCAATACCACTCGCAATCCGGCCCTCAGGCTTCTACTCAGTCATCAATCTCTAGTCTCCCGGGCTCACAATATCATAAAAATCAGCCTAAAATGATTTTATGATGTATCAATAAATAGCAATAGAGACTGAGATATGATATGCAAATGAACGAGTATGACTGAGTATGTAACTGCAATTTAAGCAAATAACTCATAACAGATATGACTTCAGTGTGTCCCGACAGAATAAGAATATAGTCTAAACATGGTTTCTCACATGGAGCACAACTCAATTACTCTAGGACGTGGAGATTTCATAGATACAAATAAGATTAGGTAACTACACAGTACCACAGAAATAACCGAGTCACAATTTACACGGTGCACGCTCACACGCCCTTCACCTAGCATGTGCATCACTTTAATACCAAGCACATATCACGTATATCCAGGGGTTCATACCCTCAACACCAAATTAGAAGTATTACTTACCTCGAACAAGAAAACTCCAATACCGAGCAAGCCAAACGATACTCCAAAAATGCCACTTCGCACGTATCGACCTCCGAACGACTCAAAACTATCCAACAGCAACTCAAATACATCAAATAATGCTTGAGAAAATAATTCCGAATGATAAACGTCGAATCTTTAATCAAAATTCCAAAGTCATCCAAGAAGTCAAACCCAGACCCGCATACTCGGAACCCGACAAAACTCACAAAATCGGACTCCAAATCGATGTTCAAAACTCAAAAATTCACTCTATAAAAATTTAGACAAAATCCCCAATTTTTTCTCTTTACAATTTACAATCCAATTACCAAAAATAAATATAGATTCACGAAATATAACCAAAACCAAGTATAGAACACTTACCCCAATCCATATGGTGAAAATCGCTTCAAACTTCATCTCAATCTGAGGTCTATAGCTCCAACTTTGAATAAAATGACCAAACCCTCGATTTAAAGCTTCTGCCAGCCATCTTCACTTTTGCGAACAAATGACCCGCTTCTGCGGCGTCGCTTCTGCGACAATAGATCTGCTTCTGCGGCACTAGTTGAAAATTCGACCCTCGCATCTGCGGATGAAATATCCGCTTCTACGACATCGTAGGTGTAAGCCAGCATCCGCTCATGCGCAAGACCTTGCTCTACGCTCCATCCAATCGTACATGCGCATCCGTACATGCGCTCAAATCTCCGCTTCTGTGATCTTTCTCACCCAGCCTTTTCTCGCTTCAGCGATGGACAACCCGCATATGCGAAGTCACTTCTGCGACCAAGACTCTGCAGATACGACTACACCAGCACCAGAAATTTTCAACAATGCAACAAGACATAAAAATGATTTGAACCACGTCTGTAACTCACCCGAGCCTCTCAGGACCCCGTCCAAATATACCAACAGGTCTCATAACAAAATACGGACCTACTCAAGGCCTCAAATCACGAATAACAATATCGAAATGACGAATTGTACCACAAATTGAACTTAATAAATTTTTGAACTTTTAAGTTCCAAAACTCGCGCCGAAACATATCAAATAAACCCGGAATGAGATCAAATATTTGCACACAAGTCCCAAATGACATAACAAAGCTATTCAAATTCCATAACCACAATCCGAACCCGATATTATCAAAGTCAACTCCCAGTCAAACTTATAAACTCTCAAAAGTTTTAAATTTTCAACTTTCGCCAATTAGTGCCGAAACATTCTAGAAATATCCAAATGCAAATTCGGGCATACGACCGAGTCTAAAATCACCATCCGGACCTAAAGGAACTATCAAAACTCCAATCCGAGGTCAAATACTAAAAAGTCAAACTTGGCCAATTCTTCCAACTTTAAAGCTTCAATCATGAAATTCATTCTTCTAAATTAATTCTGAATAACCTACGAACCAAAACCGACGATTCACACAAGTCATAATACATCATACGATGCTTCTCAAGACTTTAAATAGTTGAACAGAATGTGAATGCTCAAAACGACTGGTCGGGTCGTTACATTCTCCACCACTTAAACATACATTCATCCTCGGACGTGCCAAGAGTCGTTCCAAAGCCATCCAATCACTGTGCCACCTTACCATGCACATACCTTGGGGTGATCCCACGTTACCCAATCCATATAGACCTGACAACACAACATAACTGACGATCTTTAATTCTTACATTATCCCATAAACCTTGGAACCCATTTTCCAATATCTGGAATTCCTTACAAGACCCAAATCTCGTATTTACACACTGTATAAGTCTGAACAAGCTGTATCAAGCCATAACCAAAGCCCAAGATGCAATCACATACTATGCCACATAACTCAGATGCTCACAGCAATAACTTCTGACCACAGTAGCTGCTAAATACAAACCCAATACCGGTAATAAACCTCATATCAAACAAAAACCTCGTTCTAAAACCTCTGTATACTGCCGATAATGAAAGAAACACGCAGAAACCTGTAACCACTTATTAGATCAACAAGTCATAGAGCTCTCTCGCCTTAGCAGATCCATAGCCCAAATTCTAAGCTGACCTCCGATATTCATCTTCCAAACACACTGTAATCAAATTCGATAACAATCACCTCAAGCCCAAAGAATTCATCTCGTCAAATACAAGCTACTCTACTGACACGCCATACCAATACTACCTAAAATCACAAATTGTTCAATCCGTGCACCGACAAGCAAAAATTCAAATACACTCAAAAAAGAAAAATAACTCAAATGAGAGGACCGTTTCGCAAGCTCGACAATTACCACCACAACGCAATGCTAAGAACCCATCACACACAGTAGAACCAAAACACATGAATATATTACAAAGGATGATATCTCATCATAACTCAACGGCAATACGTGACTCATCCAAACACCGATCCATATGAAATACCTAGAGCCCCAATGTTCAAAATCAACAACCATAAGCAATTCGATACCAAGTACACAAGTGCATGACCATAACCATGGAGAAGCAAATAACACCATATACCATAGCCCAGAAAGACCATAACCCAGGAACAATCAACTATTCAACACCCTAATAACCATTCCGCTCAAATTCCGCTACCGGGCCCAAACAGAACCGCACCATGTGTGCATATAACCAAAATATCACAACCCCTTGTAGCATAGAAAAGTATCACATAGCACATATCATAACATGAACAAGCTCAAATCTAATCGAATGACACACATTTCAGCAATAACGGTGTTGAGTCAACAAATCCAACCCGGTGTAGAATACACATCCTCATTGGGCCTACTAATGGGACCCAAATCAACTATGGTCATCCACAAAGAGATAAATAACCCTCCAAAAGTCCACAATGACCTAACCATAACGCATACTATCACCCGAATAGCTTTGGCCACATCAACACGGTCCACCACCACGAAATAATCTGCTTTTCAGAACTCCAAGTATTCAAATTCATAGAACACATAAATCACCATAGATGTTCCCAACCCCAACACTCGAATGACTAACACATCCATCATACGTAATCATCCCTACAATAAATACTTCTATAATTCTTCCGCGGTATATAGCAAAATATGAATATCAGTAGTTGATCAACCAGGCGAGTACCGCAATACCAATGAAGCATCCGTAAGCCAGAACACAATGCACCTTCTGAAATACGCACCCTTCTCAGATAATACCAAGTAGTAATAGAATTCATCCAGTCATCTGAAATAGTCCATGTTGTCTAAGAATTTATGATCTTCCTTTAAAAATTGAACAGTGACCTTGCACGTGCAAATCTCAATCCCGTACAATACACCGCATATATCATGCCATCATATGAAAAGCACGAGAGTCTCATAATCAACTCTGAGTCACCAGCAGAATACATACCCAATCAGTCAGAAACCTTCTATTTGATCCTATCCAAGAGAAAATCACAATATGCATCACGCTCTTCACGCAGGTAGGATATATCCATCTCAAACCATGGTAGGAACCATCGAGAACTCTTAGAAACCCATTTGCACATAACCAAGCCATCAGAACTACATATCTCTAACTCAACCAAGCCACGCAGGTCACCAAAACCCACGAGCATTGCCATAAAATACCTGTAGAGACTCACTACATCATAAGTACCCAATGACTTGATCATATCCATTACCGTGATGATCCAACCTACTACTAAACTGTCCTATTTATCCGAGTCCCTTCCGAATTACCCTCAAGTTGACACTTCCTCTTGCTAGAACATTATGATCCTCACTAAAATCTCACCACAAGAGATTCTAGCATGAAACCACGTCGACATAAGGCCCATAAACCATTGTATTCCCTCTTATGCATCCCAAAAGTACCATAATCAAGACACCTACTCTGAAGAGACCTTCTGTGATTCTAGAGCCGATTCATTCACCTTCCTGATACTGAAATATATAATCCATAATGACATAGATATGATGCAAGTCTCGACACCATCCAATGTCAATCTAAAGTTCTAGCCATATACAAATCCGGAAAATTCTCAATTGCTACATTTAAATCTTGAACCCATTAGAACCTTCTTGAGAGTCATCTATTCTGCTCACATCTCAATTGCACCACCCAAACGGGCCGAACGACATGTGCCCCATTAGCACAACAACACCCAAAGAAGTAACCCCACCTTAATGCAACTGAGTAAATTCCTGCTCCATGCGCACTAAATCCATCACGAATAACAACTCAAATTATCCCATGATTCCTATATATCCATAAAGTGTAATACCTCATGCATCCAGAAATTTCCTTGCTTAAGTCATCCTCAAAACCAATATCTGTAAGTCATATCCAATCCATGAGTATGCCTCAGACTGAAACCAATATAACACATAACCATGCAATCAAATCGTTGATAGAAGACTCGCCCACTTGGCTCAAATCCATAAATTAAAACACTCGATAACTCACAATGCCTATACTATATTACTGCCATAATATCGTTGTGAGATTCAACTCAATCCTTTATAAGCTCATGTCACACAAACCATATAATACTTCAAATCATCTGCTAAGCTCGCATTCATCCTCGTGACGGCCAGGTCAACCATTATAATGATCCAAACTCAAATCGCACAAACATAAATCACTGGTAGAAAATAAAGCCTCCACATAACATCATAAGGATCACACATCCGTAGATTACCTCGCATGTGGTAACCCACCTGCTTAGCCTTAAACTGACATCTCTCTATACCCTTTCACATCCACAACTACTACGCAATCACCTAATCTTCTTGAGTCTGAACTCACCAATAAGATATGAGAATCTAATTCGTTCCATAATTAAGCAACATGAAAGATCCTTCAATACACTCATAACTCTGGACTATATGTCACATCAAGACAGAAATTAAGCACCCAATAGTCCTTGTTAATCTCAATGAAACTCTTCTCGTCATATTTAAACCATCTAAACATATCCCGCGGTCATATCATACTCATCATATAGCCATTCAACCACTCATCGAGCTACAAATTCCACTAATAGTGACACTGCCAGACTTATAAGTTAAAAAGCACGTGCTCACATAATCGAAATCCATGTGCTCAAGCTACAGTCAAACTCGGCCTCAAGTCCTCCATATTGGCCCATCATCAGCACACAGAAATCACATCTTGCAACTCATCCATAGAATCGCAAGTCGTCGATACACAGCTAATACTGAGCGCTCATATGCACATACGAGTGTGTAGAGGGAATTCAAATCGTTACGCTTCAAGATGAATCAATGTCGCATGATAAGGAAAGAAAGATGGGAAGTGTATCCTAAATCCTATGTAGCCTCTCGAAGAAAGGTATGGACGTCATCATACCGATCCGCAAGACTCTATTAGATACTTGCACATGACTTGTAAAACCTAGGAACCTAGAGCTCTGATACCAACTTGTCACGACCTAAAATCCAAATAGTTGTGATGGCACCTAACCCAACCTGCTAGGTAAGCCAATTAACAATAAATTAATTCCAATGATATCTGATGAGATAATAATAATGAAACAACTGAGCTTTTATGAAAAATCACAAGGACTGGTAATACAAATCATGAGCTTCTAAGATTTAGAATTTACAAAGCTAGTATTAAATAAAGTACATCATCTGTTTGAAATATACATGAAAAGATTAAAATGCTAAAGCTACAAAGATCAAGAGGCAGCTGTGACTGGAACGCATGTATATTTTTAAATCTAGCTCTAACCGTACACAACAACATCTACACGCAAGGTGCAGAAGTGTAGTATGAGTACAACCGACCCCATGTACTCAATAAGTAACAAACCTAACATTAGGCTGAAAGTAGTAACGAGCTAGAACAAAGGTAACATTTTCCTTTAGTTAGCATTAGAGTTTTAAACCCTAAACTGTAGTATGAGTACAACCGACCCCATGTACTCAATAAGTAACAAACCTAACATTAGGCTGAAAGTAGTAACGAGCTAGAACAAAGGTCAGAGTCCAACACCAATAGCCAACAACAGTTTATAACAATATAATAAAAGTAATAAAAGAAGTAACTTAGAGATATAATGCTTAGCCCATTCACGGTCCTGAAAAATAGGCATAATTTTCAAGTATATCAGTGAAAATCCAAATCTTTTACCGAAATCACCAAAATATGAGTAAGTTTGTAAAATTGTGCTCCCAAAACTTTCAACAGGTAAATATTTCATTTTCAAATAGCACAAGGAAAATACATCTCTATGCCTACATGTCGATGTGTATGTGAAGTCATGAATCACGCAATACCGTACAACATGAGGAAAATGCATCTTTATGCTTGTATGTCAATTGTGCATGTCGAATGCAGTGCAACTCAGTGATAAAATCATATGCATACTCTCAGAGTAATCAATATCATTGTCTCACACTTCTACTCACCACAGTCAGTCACTCAGGACTGAACATTACGGATCCAGCCCTCAACACTTTTAGTCACTCAGCACTGTACAGAGCAGATGCAACCCATGGCAGATCCAGCCCAAATGAATCAATAGCAACTGCACTCACTGTGGGTGTCCAGACTTCGGAGGGGAAGATCCAGCACAAGCGCTATAATTAGCCAATCATGGCATGAATCAGTAAATCCTGCTACAGCGTGCAGCCCGATCCCATCATAAATCAATAATACATGGCAGATCCAGCCCAAGAATAATAAATCTTGCTGCGGCGTGCAGTCCGATCCCATTAATACCACTCACAATTTGGCCCTCAAGCCCCAACTCAGTCATCAATCACTCCAATCTCTCGGGCTTAAAATGTCATGAAAGTCATCCCAAAATGATGATATGATGTATCAATAAATAGCAACAGAGACTGAGATATGATATGCAAATGAACGAGTATGACTGAGTATGTAACTGCAATTTAAGCAAATAACTCACAGCATATATGACCTCAGTGGGTCCTGCCAGAATAAGCATATATCCTAAACATGGTTTCTAGCATGGATCACAACTCAATTACTATAGCACGTAGAGATTTTATAGATACAAATAAGATTAGGTAACTACACAGTACCACATAAATAACCGAGTCACAATTCACATGGTGCACGCCTAAATGCCCGTCACCTAGCATGTGTGTCACCGACACACCAAACACATATCATGTATATTCAAGGGTTCATGCCCTCAGCACCAAGTTTAGAAGTATTTCTTACCTCGAACAAGAAAATCCTATACCGAACAAGCTAAATGATACTCCAAAAATGCCATCCCGTATGTACCGACCTCTGAATGGCTCGAAACTACCCAAAAGCAACTCAAATACATCAAATAATGCCTAAGGAAATAATTTCAAATGATTAAGGTCGAATCTTTAATCAAAAGCCCAAAGTTATCCAAACGGTTAAACCCGGGCCCGCATACTCGGAACCCGATAAACCTTACAAAATCCGACAACCCATTCAATTACGAGTCCAACCATACTAGTTTCACTCAAATCAAACTCTGAATCGACGTTCAAAACTTCACTTTATGAAACTTTAGACCAAATCCCCAATATTATTTTCCTTAAAATTCTGTAACGACTCGGCCGGTTGTTTTGAGTATTACAGTCCTGTTCCCCCATTTGCTGCTCAATGTATGCTCTATAGTTGTTGTATGACTTATCGAGTTAGTTAGTTCGGATTCGGAGAGAATTCAGAGTGCAATGAGACACTTGGTCTCTTAAATAAAAAGCTTAAGCTGGAAAAGTTGGCCGGGTGTTGATCTATATGTAAACGACCTCAGATTTGAATTTTGATGATTCCAATAGCTTCGTTTGGTAATTTTGGACATAGGAGCGTGTCCGGAAAAGTATTTGGAGGTCTGTAGTGGAATTAGGCTTGAAATGGCGAAAGTTGAATTTTTGAGAAGTTTGACCGGGGGTTAACTTTTTGATGTAGAGGTAGAAATCCGATTCTAGAAATTTGAATAGCTTCATTATGTCAAATGTGACTTGTGTGCAACATTTGAGGTCAATCGGACGTGATTTGATAGATTTCGGCGTCATTTGTAGAATTTGGAAATTTTGAAGTTCATTAGGCTTGAATTCGTGTGTAGTTCATATTTTTGAAGTTGTTTGATGTGATTCGAAGCCTCGAGTAGGTCTGTGGTATGTTTTAGGACTTGTTGGCGTATTTGGTTAAAGTCATGGGGGCCTCGGGTGAGTTTCAAATGGTTAACGGATCAAATTCGGACTTAAGGAAATGCTGGAACAGCTGCCTCTACTGTGATCGCACCTGCAAGGGTCTTGGCCGCAGGTTCGGCAGGGTTGGTGCAGATGTGGGACTGGGGCTGGCGCAGATGTGGGACTGGGGCTGGCCTAGGCAAACGCTGGTGCGAAGGGGAAGCATATCTGCTAGCCCGCAGATGCGAGAAGAGTGTCGCAGATGCGAGGATTTGGAAGGTTGTCTCTATCCGCAGGCGCGCATTTTCGTCCGCAAAAGCGGATGTGCAGGTGAGAGCCCAGGCACCGCATGTGCGGAAATGCCTGGGCAGTGTTAAAAATGAGGGTTTCCGAGATTTTTCTCATTTTGGTCATTTTAGAGCTCGATTTGGGCGATTTTAGAGAGGAATATTTTCACACAACTTGGGGTAAGTGTTCTTGACTCCCTTGTGATAATATATTCCATGAATCTATCTTCATTTTTAGCAATTGATTGATGAATTTAAATAGGAAATTGGGGGTGTTGGCCTAAAGTTCATAATATGAATGTTTTAGTTTTGAACATCGATTTGGAGTCGGAATTGAGTGAAATTAGTATGGTTGAACTTGTAATTGGATGGGTTGTCAGATTTTGTGAGTTTCGTCGAATTTCGAGATATGTGCCCCAAGGGCAATGTTTTGAGTGTAATTTCGGATTTTGTGGCAAAATATTAGTATTTTAATATGGAATTAATTCTTATAAATTGTGTGGACTGAATCAAATTTAGCGTGGCTAGATTCGAGTCGTCCAGGAGTTGATACGCGCATAATGGAATTTTTGGAGCATTTTGATCTTGCTCGGAATTGGATTCGTCTTGTTCGAGGTAAGTAACTCTTCTAATCTTCGAGCTGAGGGTATGAAACCCTGAAATACGTGTTGTGTGATTTGTGTTGAGGTGACACACATGCTAGGTGACGGGTGTGTGGGCGTGCACCATGTGAATTAGGACTCTATTTTTTCCATGGCACTATATAGTTGTCCTACTTTGTTAATGTTCGTGTTTTCACCATGTGATAAACTAATTGAGCTGTCAATCATGCTAGATACCATATTTAGGCTTTATGACGATACTGCTAGGACCCATAGTAATCGTTTCTTGCTGTTATTTCACTGATTTCATTGATATTTCGTACTCAGTCATATTCATGCATTCATATCATATCTCAGTCTTAGTTATTTATTGATACATCATATCATTGTTGTCAGGCTAGTTTCATGACATTGTGAGCCTGTGAGTGAGACTCGAGAGATTGATGACTGAGTGAGGTCAGGGGCCTGTTTGTGAGGATGTTGACACTACAGTACGTGAGTTGTCCGTGCGATTCCATATGTTGATAATATAGCACGTGAGTTGTCCGTGCAGCACATGTGTTGTCCGTGCGATTCCAGATATTGATATTATGTCACATGAGTTGACTGTCCAGTATGTGAGTTATCCGTGTGGCTATAGCGCTTGGGCTAAAGGATCTCCTCTGGAGTCTGCACACCCCAGTGAGCGTAGTCGACTATAAATATGGATCGGGCTGCATGCCGCAGTGGGTATTGTACAGTGTTGAGTGATTGAGTGTGTTGAGCATAGTGAGAGAGAATGTGAGATAGTGAGATTGAGTACTCTGAGAGTGTGAGTACATGAGCTCATCATCGAGATGCATTGCATTTGACATACGTACTTGAGATACATGCATAGAGGTGCATTTGCTTCCGCTGCCCATTTTTGGGGATATTTATGAGTTTACATGTATCTTGACATGTAGGCATAGAGAAGTACTTTCCTCATACTATCTGAAAATGAAAAATCTTACCATTTGTTGAAAGGAGTTTTGGGAAAAACTACAGTTTGCAAACTTACTCGTATTTTGTCTTTTTTGGTAAAAGATTTGGGTTTTCACTGAGATACTTGAAAAGAAATGCCTATTTTTCTGGAACTGTGAATGAACTGAGCCTTTTATTTCTGAGATACTCTTTTGTTATTCTACTATCATGTTCTGAACTGTTGTAGAATATTGGTGTTGGACCCGACCTTTTTGTTAGCTCGTCACTACTTTCAACCTAAGGTTAGGTTTGTTACTTATTGAGTAAATGGTGTCAGTTGTACTCATACAACACTTCTGCACCTTGCGTGCAGATGTTGGTTACTGATGTTGTTGTGTTTGATGGGAGCTGGATTTGAAGATGTACCTGCGTCCCGGTGATAGTTGCCTCTTGTTCGTGGTAGCCTAAGATCTATAAAACTCAGTTTATGTACTTTTCAAACAGACAATGTATTCCTAGAAGCTCATGATTTGTACTACCAGTTCGTGGAGAAATGTATTAGTTTCATATATTTTCTTTTAATTAATTGACTTATTAAATTTCATTGGAATTGGATAGTTGGTAATTAGCTTACCTAACGGGTTGGGTTAGGTGCAATCACGACTAGTTGGATTTTGGACAAGTTGGTATCAGAGCTCTAGGTTCATAGGTTCTATAATTCATGAGCAAGTGTTTAGTAGAGTCTTGCGGATCGGTATGATGATGTCCATACCTATCTTTGAGAGGCTACAGGACATCTAAGATATACTTCTCATATTTCTTTCCTTATCGTGCGGCATTGATTCAGCTTGAAGTCTCTTGGAATTCCTTCCACGCATTCGTATGTGCACATGAGCGCTCAATATTAGATGTGCATCGCCGGTTGACGATTCTATGAATGAGGTTCGAGATGTGTATTCTGTGTTTCGGTGATGGGAAATTCTGGAGGACATAAGGCCATGGTTAGACCGTAGCTTAAGCTCGGTAGCTTCAGTTGTAACTTGTATAATTGGACTCATATGTCCGGTAATGTGCCTACGAGTGGAATTTGTGGCTCGATGAGCGGTGGAATGACTATGTGGTGAGTATGATATGACCGCGAGATATGTTCAGATTGTTTGAATGTGACAAGAAGGATTTCTTTGAAATGTAAAGGAAAGGACATTCGGTGCTTGATTTTGGTTTTGATGTGACGTACAATCTCGAGTATTAATGTTTCGAAGGATCTTTCACGTTGTTGAATTTTGGGACAAATTAAATTCTCATGTCGGGTTAATGAGTTTGGACTTCTAAAAATTAAGTGATCTCATAGTAATTCAAAATGCAAAATGGTATAACAAGATACTAATTTAAGGTTAGGCAGGTGGATTATCCCCTGCGGGGTAATCTATGTAGGTGTGTTCCTTTTAATGTGAATGACGAGTCTCTTTTCTGCCAGCGGGACGTATGTGTTAAGATTTGAATTTGAATCTGGTTGAGAAAGTTGACTTGAGTGTTAAGAGAATGAATGCGAGTCTAGCGGACGATTGAGGTATTTTTATGGTTGGCGTTGTATAAGCTTGAGAAAATTTTTTGTTGTACTGACTACGGTATTATGACATTAATAGAATACGGGTATTGTGAATTATGGAGTGTTTTAATTTATGTCTTTGAGCCAAGTGGGGGAGTCTACTATTGACAATTCAATTCATGGTTATGTGTTAAATTTTAATTTTGGTCTGAGGCATACTTGTGGATTAGTTATGACTTGCAGAGGTTGAATTCGAGAATGACTCGAGTAAGAAAATTTCTGGATACGGCTTATGGTACTTTAGGAGTATATGAAAATCATGGGAATCATAAAATAATTGAGTAGTTATTCGCGAAGGATGTAGTATACAAGGAGTAGGAATTTGCTCGGTTGCTTAGGAGTGTAGGTTACTCCCTTGGGTGTGGGTGTGGGTATGGGTGTGGGTGTGGGTGTGGGTGTGTTAATGGGGCACAAGTCATTCGGTCCGTTTGGTCGATTTAATTGAGATTTGAGTAGAGTGGATGACTCTCTAGAATGGTTCTAATGGATTCAAGATTTATATGTAGCGATTTGGAATTTTCAAGATGTATATATGGCTAGAAACTGAGAGTTACATTGGATGGTGTCGAGAGTTGCGGTAATTCTGTATGACTATGAATTCTACATTAATATAAGAAAAGGGGAAGAGGAACAATTTTAAAATCACATAAGGTCTTTTGGAGTGGATGTCTCGGTTGCGGTGCTTTTGGAGTACTTAAAAGGGAATTCGGCAGCTTATGGGCCTTAGGGCGTTGTGGTTTTATACTAGGGTCTCTTGTGTAGTGAATTTTGGTTAAGGGTCGTGGTGTTCCAGCAAGGAGAAGTATCAGTTTGAAGGCAATTTGGAAGGGACTTGGAGAAATAGGACAGCGTAGTAGTAGGTTGGATCAGCACAGTAATGGATATAATCGGTTCTTTGGGTACTTATGATGTGGCTAGCCTCCACTGGTGTTTAGTGGAAATGCTCTTGGGTTTTGGCGACCTGCGTGGCTGGGTTGAGTTAGAGAGATTCAGTTCTAATAGCTTGGTTGTGTGAAAATGGATTTTAAAGAGTTCTCAATGGTTTTTACCACGGTTCAAGGAGTATATTTCCTACCAGCGTGGGGAATATGTTGTGTATTGGGATTTTATCCGGGATAAGATCAAATGGAAGGTTTCTGACTGATCGGGTATGTATTCTGCTTGTGACTCGAAATGATAATAAGGTTCTCGTATTTTTCATATGATGGCATGATAGATGTGGTGTGTTGTGTGGGATTGAGATTTGCATGTGCAAGGTCACAGTTCAGTTTTGAATGGAAGGATATAAATTCGTAGGCAGCATGGATGGTTTCAGATGACTAGGTAAATGATATTACTAATTGGTATGGCTTGATGAGAGTATACATTTTAGAAGGGGCAATGTGTTTTGATTAAGGGATAC
>AWOL01S0267624.1:0-14912 GCA_000715115.1 Nicotiana otophora
TCGAACTGGATCTCATTATCCTCAACTCTGGGAGTGACTGGGTTGGTGAACATCTGACACACTTCCTCAGCAGTGTCGACAGTAGAGTCTGGCTCCTCAGACTGACCACCTAGGTGCCACCGGTATTATTGGTGCTGTAGGATCTGGGCCCGGGTGGTGTGGGTCAATCAGCATGTCAAATGGAATATCTCCGGCTACAACAAGCTTGGTAACCTGTCTCCGAAGCTTCCTCGATGAATTCTTGGAGGCCTAGGACTTTCTCATCTTCTTTACTTCATTTCCCAGCTCTTCGATCACTGACCCATGTTGCACCAATGTAGCCATGACTGTTTTCTAGTTTTCAAGGAGCTTCTTCAGAGTTTCTTCCACTGATGGGGGCATCTGAGCTTCCGGAATAAAATACTATGCTGCAATAGTACTGAGTAAGTCACACAGCTTTGCAGTGGCTGTCTGCATCCAGTTGTTGAGGCTTGCCAATGTTTGGGAGACTCGCAGCGCAGAAAGTCAAGCAGTTGGCATGGGCACCGGCTTCAAAGCCGAAGTGGAACCCGTGGTAGGAACTGCTGTGGCAATTTAAGATGGTAGTGGAGGCATGGATACAACACTAATAAAGGCTCGGTCGAAGTGGATGGAATATCAACTGCCTCTGTGTAACGGCCGGGCCAGTCGTTTTGAGTATTACAACCCCATTCCCCCATTTACTGCTCAATTTATGCTTTACATTGGTTATGTGACTTGCCGGGGGTAATTGGTTCGGGTCCGATGAGGTTTTGGAATGATTTGGAACATTTAGTTCTAAGGTTTAGAATCTAAGTTGAAAAGGTTAACTTATGTGTAACGACCCCAGAGAAAATTTTCTAAGCAAATTAAGGTTTTGTGGCTCGGACTTTTTGGGTTGAACAATGCACTGAGGAGTAAAGGAAACTTTTTGGCAGAAGATGACATTTTTGCGGCCCACTATGCATTCATAGAATTACTATGCAGACCGCATAATGGCCGTAGAGTGAAGCAGATGTGAGGCAAGATTTGAGAAAATCTGTGGTGCATTATGCTACCGCTGACCTGACATTTTTAGAGAGAAGGGAGAGTGTTCTAGAGAGAGGTAGAAGCTCAAGTGCTCTGTTCATCAATATCTTATTCAATCTT
Source organism: Nicotiana otophora (assembly GCA_000715115.1). Classification (NCBI taxonomy): domain Eukaryota; kingdom Viridiplantae; phylum Streptophyta; class Magnoliopsida; order Solanales; family Solanaceae; genus Nicotiana; species Nicotiana otophora. The sequence continues at coordinate 1,147 of AWOL01S0267624.1, forward strand.
TGAAATCCAACAAGAAAATATAACAAGACATTTACCCAAGAGGTAAGGTTCTAACCCCTAGTATTTAATTTCAAATTTGGGTAAAGATGGGTGATTAAGAGTATGATTCTTGAGTGTAAAAGTATTATTTCTACGTATCAATAAGGTTTATGAGAAGATTGTTGAGTTCAAATGGGTAAAGATTGGGTTGAAAATGGTAGAAATCTTCAAAGACTTTAATTGAATATTTGAGGGTCGAGTTGATGTCGGAATTTGGTGAAATTTGTATGGTTGGATGGGTGTTCATATTTTGTAACTTATGTCAGGTTCCGAGATGTGGACCCCACGAGCAATGTTTGAGTTAATTTCGAATTTTTATTGGAAAAATTAATATTTCCTTATGGAATTAATTACAATAATTGGTATTGACTGAATCGAATTAATTGTGGCTAGATACGAGGGTTTTAGAGACCAATTCTCATGGAAAGGTCATAGCGGAATAAATAATGACACGGTTTGAGGTAAGTAACCGTTCTAAATTTGGTCCTATGAAACCCCAGATTTTTGTATTATGTGATCGGTTTTGAGTTGACGCACTTTCTAGGTGACGGGCGTGTGGCGTGCACCGTAGGAATTGTGACTTGGTCAAATTCCATGAAATTGTATAGTTGAATAATCTGTATATTCTCCATATAGTAGAGAAATTAAACCACAAATCATCTTTAGATTATGTGTTGGCACTGTAGGAACCCACAGAGGTCGTGTATCTGTTGAACTATATGCTTAATTGTTGTTTTGTGCTCAGTCACAGTTTACTTGTTTATTTTATCTCAGTCTCTATTGTTCCTTACTGATGCATCATATCATTGTTGTTTTGGCTGGTTTTTCATGATTATTGAGAGCCTGAAAGATCGAAGAGATTTATGACTGAGTGGAGTCGAGGGCTTGATTGTGAGATATTATACTATAGCACGTGAGTTGTTCGTGCGGATCCCGATATTATACTATAGTACGTGAGTTTTCCGTGCATCATGTGAGTTGACCGTGCGGATCCAGATATTGATACAATAGCACATGAGTTGTCCGTGCAGATTATAGGACTTGGGCTGTAGGAGCTCCTCTAGAGTCTATACACACCCCCAGTGAGCGCACGTAGCTACTGGGTGCTAGTGATGAGTAAAGGAAATGGATGAGTTAATGAAATTGCTGAGTGACTGTGGTCCTAAGAGGATGCATATGATTTCATTCTTATTGCACTACAATTTTCATATATTACTGTGTTGGATATTTCTGAAAGATATTATCTTCTTTTTCAGTCGAATTTGATATGAAATTACTGTTGAGTGTTAAATGTTGAACATGGAAGCATGACCTAAACCTTATGTTGGAAATTATTATAATTGGTCTCAGCTGTGAAGCTCGTCACTATCTTCAGCTCTTTGTTTAGTATTGTTACTTGCTGAGTTGGTTGTACTCATACTACACCATGCACCTTGTGTGCAAATCCAGGTACCTACGGACAAGACGATTGCTAGGTTTTTGGTGCTTTATTTGTGGAGACTATCGAGATAGCTATTTGGCATCTGTAGACCTTGACTCTCTTCTTTTCAGTTGTTGTATTGTTCTACATTTTTCAGACAGTGTTTTTATCAGTCAGACTTGTTATCATTTAGATACTCATGTACTCAGTGAAACCGGGTTTTGGGAATGTATCTTATGTCAGTAATTTATGAGATTTTTCTATGGAAATTCAAATATTATAATTTCGAACTTAAGAGAAAAATGTGGCTTACTGAGGTTGTTGGCATGCCGAGTATTTAGATAGGTGCAATCACGACAGGATAGGATTTTGGGTCGTGACACTCTACAACTACCACCAATGGCTCATCAAACTGGCCTGTGGTGGTTGACGGCTGACCCTTTTTCTTAGAAGTGCATCCATCAGTGAGTAATGTGAGAAGGGCTTTTTCGGCTGTACCTTTGTGTCAAAATCCCTCGGCTCTACCCTCACATTCGTGAGTATGTGTAGTGATATGGGTAGGATGTGTCAGCTTGCCGAGCGACCACAAAGATGTTGGCCGACATCACAACACCCACATTGATACGGTAACCTGCCATGATGGAAGCAAGTAGAACAACTCGAGGGATTGGAAGATATTTCTCATTCTGGCACGAGTCTAGTCTGCTGCATACAAAGGTTTGCCACCCCTTTGCCTCAAAGCTCAGCATACTCCTGTGAATAGAAACACCTGTTGTGATCCATGGTGGTGGTGGCTCAGGAGCTGCTAAAATCTCTACTAACCAAGGATGAGCTGCATCCCCAAGTGCACATTTCTCTAAGTACTCTGTGGGCTCGACATCATCAAACCCCAAGTAAGTGTTCAATGTGTGCTAATCAAATTGCACCTTGAGGTTCATCCATTTAGTTACCTTTGTCCCTTTCTTGATATGCGCCACATTGGCGTAGAACTCCCGGATAAGGTACTCCTACGCATCCACCCTTTGCGTTCCTAAAACTGCCTCAAAGATCCAGGGTTATACTTTTCTAAATCTTTCAACTAACGTTGTCTTTCAAGAGTGAGCGACCTCATTGGCCTCCAATCACGGAAGCTGGAGAAAGTAGCCAAACTGACAAACTGTTCCTCCGACTTCTCTTTCTTCTTTGACTGATCAAGGCCGACAACTGTAGCATCTCACCCTCTGCCATCGTTGGGGATGTCCTCAACTGATGTCTTTGGTGCCCGGGGGACAGGTGTAGTAGGAGGCTCAAAAGCCTGACTGGCACTCTCTGAACCCTCAGAAGTGTTGTGTGATGTGGATGACTCATCCCTGAGCTGATACCTCTCCGGCGGCCTTGACTGGACAGTCGGTTGCTGATGTATAGGGGCTGAGTTGCCCTCTGATGCTTCCCTAGATGGTGCATAAGAACTGGTCACGGAAAGGCCTGCACCTCTCCCTTTGTCGGCTGCTATTTTATTCCTGATTTCATGCTGTTGGGCACTAGGAAAGGGTCTCTTCCCTCGTCCCCGAGAAGGGTCACCCCTTCCTTTTGAAGTATGGCCTCTACCTCTAGATCAAACCATTTTCTCTAGCAAGCAAAGATGATTTTTAGATGCAATTCATGTTCAGACATACAATGAATGTTAGGACACACCAGAAGATACAGTGAGGAATACAGTTGAAACCTCTTTGCAGGGTAGGGATTTGCGGTTCGCATATTTTTCATTGTGTCCGCAGAATGGGACGTGCGGACCGCACAATACTCTTTTGCAGCCATATAATTGGATTGCGGTTCGCACATTTTTCATTGCGGTCGCAACTCAGATACCACCAATATGAAAACTCTTTGATAATAGAAAATTGGCTATTTTGCGGCCGCAACCTCTTTTCCACGGTCCGCACAAATTAATTTGCTGTCGCATATGTGAGTCGCCAATTTGACAACTCTTTGTTCACAGGAAATAGGCTATTATGAGGCCGCAATGGGATTTCTGCGGTCCGCACAATTCTCTTACCGCCGTAGAACCATTCCATTCTAATATACCCTAGACTCAGCTTCTGCGGACCACACAATTTCTCGTGCGGCCGCAGATTTCAAACATTGATGAACAAACACTACGTTTTGCCTAGCGCTTTCATTTTTTGCACAATGTTTGCATGGAAACAACATCTAAGCATGAAATGGTCTAAGTTTTTACCCCATATGGTTGTTCAATTAGACTCGACAGTCAAATGGTCTAAGTGTCTACTAAAAATCTAAAAATTAAAAGAAATTAACAAGATTTTGAAGCATACAAGATATGAATGAGTGCAAGACGTAAGTGATCAACAATTGCTAGGCGTGGAGGCAGACAATTTAAGNCTCCATTTAGTTACCTTTGTCCCTTTCTTGATATGCGCCACATTGGCGTAGAACTCCCGGATAAGGTACTCCTACGCATCCACCCTTTACGTTCCCAAAACTGCCTCAAAGATCCAGGGTTATACTTTTCTAAATCTTTCAACTAACGTTGTATTTTAAGAGTGAGCGACCTCACTGGCCTCCAATCACGGAAGCTGGAGAAAGTAGCCAAACTGACAAACTGTTCCTCTGACTTCTCTTTCTTCTTTGACTGATCAAGGTCGACAACTGTAGCATCTCACCCTCTGCCATCGTTGGGGATGTCCTCAACTGATGTCTTTGGTGCCCGGGGGACAGGTGTAGTAGGAGGCTCAAAAGCCTGACTGGCACTCTCTGAACCCTCAGAAGTGCTGTGTGATGTGGATGACTCATCCCTGAGCTGATACCTCTCTGGCGGCCTTGACTGGACAGTCGGTTGCTGATGTATAGGGGCTGAGTTGCCCTCTGATTCTTCCCTAGATGGTGCATAAGAACTGGTCACGGAAAGGCCTGCACCTCTCCCTTTGTCGGCTGCTATTGTATTCTTGATTTCATGCTGTTGGGCACTAGGAAAGGGTCTCTTCCCTCGTCCCCGAGAAGGGTCACCCCTTCCTTTTGAAGTATGGCCTCTACCTCTAGATCAAACCATTTTCTCTAGCAAGCAAAGATGATTTTTAGATGCAATTCAAATGTTCAGACATACAATGAATGTTAGGACACACCAGAAGATACAGTGAGGAACACAGTTGAAACCTCTTTGCAGGGTAGGGATTTGCGGTTCGCATATTTTTCATTGTGTCCGCAGAATGGGACGTGCGGACCGCACAATACTCTTTTGCAGCCATATAATTGGATTGCGGTTCGCACATTTTTCATTGCGGTCGCAACTCAGATACCACCAATATGAAAACTCTTTGATAATAGAAAATTGGCTATTTTGCGGCCGCAACCTCTTTTCCACGGTCCGCACAAATTAATTTGCGGTCGCATATGTGAGTCGCCATTTTGACAACTCTTTGTTCACAGGAAATAGGCTATTATGAGGCCGCAATGGGATTTCTGCGGTCCGCACAATTCTCTTACGGCCGTAGAACCATTCCATTCTAATATACCCTAGACTCAGCTTCTGCGCACCACATAATTTCTCGTGCGGCCGCAGATTTCAAACATTGATGAACAAACACTACGTTTTGCCTAGCGCTTTCATTGTTTGCATAATTTTTGCATGGAAACAACATCTAAGCATGAAATGGTCTAAGTTCTTACCCCATATGGTTGTTCAATTAGACTCAACAGTCAAATGGTCTAAGTGTTTACTAAAAATCTAAAATTAAAAGAAATTAACAAGATTTTGAAGCATACAAGATATGAATGAGTGCAAGACGTAAGTGATCAACAATTGCTAGGCGTGGAGGCAGACAATTTAAGATGAAATTTCAAATTTGTGCAAGGTGCGAGCTCAGAGAGGGAAAAGGGGAACAATGCCCTAGCCTCTTTATTTATACTATTCAATATTTGCCAAGGGAAAGGGAAAGTGAGTGCGTCCACAAAATACCAATTGTGTCTGCACTCTGTTACCTGAGGCTCAGTTGCCCTTTCATTTTGCAGTCCGCAAAATTGTGTATACGGCCGCAGATTTTGTTGCGGACCACAAAATTTGTGGTGTAGCCGCAGAATGGCCATTTTTCTGACGGACCAACTTCAGAGAGTTGTCATTTTGCACCTTCAATTTATGCGGTACGCAATGTAATTGTGCGGCCGAAAAGCACCTTTTGCTGCAACAACCATAATTGTGCGGTCCGCAATTCATTCCATAGTTAACCACATTTCTCGGCGCAATTCTTGTAAATCACACTCATCCCTACAACACACTTCAAATCTAGTTAGCACAAAAATAACACCTACCTACCAAAGAAGAAAAGAAAAGAGAAACACCTAACTACCAAAGAAAAATAACACCTAACTACCTAAGGAGCACCTGATTTAACGTCGCAGCACGACGCATATTACCATCATTTGAAATGAGTCACCGCCATGACATGGACATCACCAACCTTTCCCAAATAGTGCTTCACCTGGTGACCATTGACTCAGAATACCTCGCTGGTTTTGTTCTTCAAGTCCAATGCACCAAAAGGTGTCACACCTACAATTTCAAAGGTACCACTCTATTTAGACTTTAGCTTTCCGGGAAACATCCTCAATTGTGAGTTGAATAACAATACTAGATCACCCACCTTAAAATCTTTGTTCCCAATGTATTTGTCATGAATATATTACATATTTTCTTTGTACAAGGACGAACTTGCATAAGCATGGTACCGGAACTCATCCAATTCATTCAAATGTGCAACCCTCAAGTTAGCGGCTACATCCCAATAAAGATTCAACTTTTTTAGAGCCCACATGGCTTTGTGCTGAAGCTTCACTGAAAGGTGACAAGCTTTGCTAAACACCAACTGGTATAGAGACATTTCAATAGGAGATTTGAAAGAAGTCCGATAAGCCCATAATGCACCATCAAGCTTCGTGGACCAATCCGTCCGGTTAGCATTCACTATTTTTGGACAATATATTCTTTATCTCCCGGTTGGAGACTTCCACTTGACCGCTAGCTTGAGGATGATAGGGAGTTATAACTTTACGAGTAACACTATACTTGCTAAGTGAAGTGTCAAAAGCCTTGTTGTAAAAATGCGACCCTCATCGCTTATGATAGCCTGTAGAGTACAAAACTTGTGAAAATATTCTTCTTCAAGAACGCCACCACAATCCTCGTGTCACGACCCAAACTGATGGGCCGCGACGGGCNTCCACAAAATACCAATTGTGTCTGCACTCTGTTACCTGAGGCTCAGTTGCCCTTTCATTTTGCAGTCCGCAAAATTGTGTATACGGCCGCAGATTTTGTTGCGGACCACAAAATTTGTGGTGTAGCCGCAGAATGGCCATTTTTCTGACGGACCAACTTCAGAGAGTTGTCATTTTGCACCTTCAATTTGTGCGGTACGCAATGTAATTGTGCGGCCGAAAAGCACCTTTTGCTGCAACAACCATAATTGTGCGGTCCGCAATTCTTTCCATAGTTAACCACATTTCTCGGCGCAATTCTTGTAAATCACACTCATCCCTACAACACACTTCAAATCTAGTAAGCACAAAAATAACACCTACCTACCAAAGAAGAAAAGAAAAGAGAAACACCTAACTACCAAAAAACAATAACACCTAACTACCTAAGGAGCACCTGATTTAACGTCGCAGCACGACGCATATTACCATCATTTGAAATGAGTCACCGCCATGACATGGACATCACCAACCTTTCCCAAATAGTGCTTCACCTGGTGACCATTGACTCAGAATACCTCGCTGGTTTTGTTCTTCANGAGCACCTGATTTAACGTCGCAGCACGACGCATATTACCATCATTTGAAATGAGTCACCGCCATGACATGGACATCACCAACCTTTCCCAAATAGTGCTTCACCTGGTGACCATTGACTCAGAATACCTCGATGTTTTTGTTCTTCATGTCCAATGCACCAAAAGGTGTCACACCTACAATTTCAAAGGTACCACTCTATTTAGACTTTAGCTTTCCGGGAAACATCCTCAATCGTGAGTTGAATAACAATACTAGATCACCCACCTTAAAATCTTTGTTCCCAATGTATTTGTCATGAAGATATTACATATTTTCTTTGTACAAGGACGAACTTGCATAAGCATGGTACCGGAACTCATCCAATTCATTCAAATGTGCAACCCTCAAGTTAGCGGCTACATCCCAATAAAGATTCAACTTTTTTAGAGCCCACATGGCTTTGTGCTGAAGCTTCACTGAAAGGTGACAAGCTTTGCTAAACACCAACTGGTATAGAGACATTTCAATAGGAGATTTGAAAGAAGTCCGATAAGCCCATAATGCACCATCAAGCTTCGTGGACCAATCCGTCCGGTTAGCATTCACTATTTTTGGACAATATATTCTTTATCTCCCGGTTGGAGACTTCCACTTGACCGCTAGCTTGAGGATGATAGGGAGTTATAACTTTACGAGTAACACTATACTTGCTAAGTGAAGTGTCAAAAGCCTTGTTGTAAAAATGCGACCCGCATCGCTTATGATAGCCTGTAGAGTACAAAACTTGTGAAAATATTCTTCTTCAAGAACGCCACCACAATCCTCGTGTCACGACCCAAACTGATGGGCCGCGACGGGCACCCGGGGCCTTACTAAACCAAGTACCAACGTTACATATTATTCTTATCGTACTATCATTCGCAAATGGGCCAAACGGCACGTCATGGGCTAACCAGAATAAACATAAGGGAATACGCAATATAAGATGGCCCAATCTGATATAAAAACTTACACATCTCACCTACAGGCATATAAGGCCAAAATGAGCACTCTTATACTGAACATAGGCCGACAAGGCCATATAATCTTTCATATACATGACATCTGTCTACAAGCCTCTAAGAATACATAATTATCATAAAGGTTGTGACAGAGCTCCGCTATACTAATAAATACATATCTTAATCATACTGACCAAATAGCAACTCCGGAGCAAATAGAGCTCACCAACACCTTCCGCTGAGCTGATAGCCTACTTGGAAGACTCTCGACCTGACTATTGGGACATGCGGGCATGAAGTGTAGCATCCCTAGGCAAAAGGGACGTCAGTACGAATAATGTACCGAGTATGTAAGGAATAAAAATCACTGAAAGATAAAATTGAACTTATAATATAATAATTGAAAGTAACTGGGAGTCAACGATGATCTGGAGATATACGTACCCAGTGATACTGACTCAACTCTCTCAATATAGCAAATAAAATAGATGTCCGACGCTATAAGGCCCGGAATGTGTAACTACTCCGCCGTAGTAGGCTCGATCATAGGCACTTGGCCATACTAGGTTCTGTATCTCGGCGACTTTGGGCTCGCTCATAGGCACTCGGCTGCAGTAGTCTCGGTATATAACTTTACATCTGATCAGAGGTTGCCCAATAGGGACCTGCCCACCGATTATAGCTCGATGGTGGTGAAAGTACTGTAATATTGTATATATATATAGACCCTCTTCTCTCTTGACTGGAAGAAGACAATACTCAATTGAATATAAAGTCTCGATAAGGGAGAATACTGTAACTTATGTGACTAGGATAATGTGTATAAATTCGGGAGTATGAACTTCTCTTTATGCCTCGTTATCCAACACATGTAGTTATGAGATCATGCCAAAACGAAGGAAGGGCTTAATCTTAACATACCTGAAGTAGGGAAAATTCGTATGATATTCTTGGGAAAGATTTCACTGTGCTCTCTCAAAATTGCGTCTCACACTACTGTAGCATTATGAAATTCATATGAATTCATTCTTAGAATTTCTCCGTTACTAGCACATACACCTCCACAATAATGATGTAGGAAATAATGGTGTGGGGAGATGTCTTAAGACTTTTGGTTGTGGGACCTACTTTATAAGGCCTACTTTAACTAGCCAAATATCTCTTAAATGCAACCTAACATTGTAAGTAAGGAGTCACCAAATATGGCTTTACGTTGCTGCCAAGTTGGGGTATCAAGCTTATCCAATAATTCCCTCACCTTCCATAATTAACTTATTAATCCCTCACTGATCAAATAATTAACCAATTACGCACATAATTAGGAATTATCTCAAATTACTTAAAATACTACTCGATTTTAACACACTTTATATACCCTACTATCACGGTCATGTATAACCTTGTATGGCATAAGTCCATAAATACCGGGTATTATAGCTTAGACCGTATTTTATCCCAAGATGTCAAACTTTAACGAAACTCATTTTCTTTGTTTCGCTTACCCTCTCACCTTTACGAATTTACTTATCACTTGTTTGAAATAACATAATATTTATAATCTCAAGATAATCTCATTCCCGAGCTTATGTTGTTTAACTTACGACGAAATTTTAACGTACGAAAATGCAGGATGTAATATCTTATTTACGAGCTTATATCAATTTACTTATGGCGTAGTTCCACGTACAAAAACATGGGGTGTAACATCATTCCCCCTTTTAAACATTCGTCCTTGAATGTTGACTGATGCACTTATCATTTTCGTAACTTATGTCTTCCGATACTTTAGTACTCTCCTTGCCATCTAGGCAACTGTTCAGTGAATAAATCCATAGGCCAGGGCATTCCCCCATTTAGGCCTATTTCTCACACCACGACTTGTGGTCGAAATTCTTCCATTCTCGTAACTGTTGCTACCTTTTNTGGACAATATATTCTTTATCTCCCGGTTGGAGACTTCCACTTGACCGCTAGCTTGAGGATGATAGGGAGTTATAACTTTACGAGTAACACTATACTTGCTAAGTGAAGTGTCAAAAGCCTTGTTGTAAAAATGCGACCCTCATCGCTTATGATAGCCTGTAGAGTACAAAACTTGTGAAAATATTCTTCTTCAAGAACGCCACCACAATCCTCGTGTCACGACCCAAACTGATGGGCCGCGACGGGCACCCGGGGCCTTACTAAACCAAGTACCAACGTTACATATTCTTCTTATCGTACTATCATTGGCAAATGGGCCAAACGGCACGTCATGGGCTAACCAGAATAAACATAAGGGAATACGCAATATAAGATGGCCCAATCTGATATAAAAACTTACACATCTCACCTACAGGCATATAAGGCCAAAATGAGCACTCTTATACTGAACATAGGCTGACAAGGCCATATAATCTTTCATATACATGACATCTGTCTACAAGCCTCTAAGAATACATAATTATCATAAAGGTTGTGACAGAGCCCCGCTATACTAATAAATACATATCTTAATCATACTGACCAAATAGCAACTCCGGAGAAAATAGAGCTCACCAACACCTTCTGCTGAGCTGATAGCCTACTTGGAAGACTCTCGACCTGACTATTGGGACATGCGGGCATGAAGTGTAGCATCCTTAGGCAAAAGGGACGTCAGTACGAATAATGTACCGAGTATGTAAGGAATAAAAATCACTGAAAGATAAAATTGAACTGATAATATAATAATTGAAAGTAACTGGGAGTCAACGATGATCTGGAGATATACGTACCCGGTGATACTGACTCAACTCTCTCAATATAGCAAATAAAATAGATGTCCGACGCTATAAGGCCCGGAATGTGTAACTACTCCGCCGTAGTAGGCTCGATCATAGGCACTTGGCCATACTAGGTTCTGTATCTCGGCGACTTTGGGCTCGCTCATAGGCACTCGGCTGCAGTAGTCTCGGTATATAACTTTACATCTGATCAGAGGTTGCCCAATAGGGACCTGCCCACCGATTATAGCTCGATAGTGGTGAAAGTACTGTAATATTGTATATATATATATAGGCCCTCTTCTCTCTTGACTGGAAGAAGACAATACTCAATTGAATATAAAGTCCCGATAAGGGAGAATACTGTAACTTATGTGACTAGGATAATGTGTATAAATTCGGGAGTATGAACTTCTCTTTATGCCTCGTTATCCAACACATGTAGTTATGAGATCATGCCAAAACGAAGGAAGGGCTTAATCTTAACATACCTGAAGTAGGGAAAATTCGTATGATATTCTTGGGAAAGATTTCACTGTGCTCTCTCAAAATTGCGTCTCACACTACTGTAGCATTATGAAATTCATATGAATTCATTCTTAGAATTTCTCCGTTACTAGCACATACACCTCCACAATAATGATGTAGGAAATAATGGTGTGGGGAGATGTCTTAAGACTTTTGGTTGTGGGACCTACTTTATAAGGCCTACTTTAGCTAGCCAAATATCTCTTAAATGCAACCTAACATTGTAAGTAAGGAGTCACCAAATATGGCTTTACGTTGCTGCCAAGTTGGGGTATCAAGCTTATCCAATAATTCCCTCACCTTCCATAATTAACTTATTAATCCCTCACTGATCAAATAATTAACCAATTACGCACATAATTAGGAATTATATCAAATTACTTAAAATACTACTCGAGTTTAACACACTTTATATACCCTACTATCACGGTCATGTAGAACCTTGTATGGCATAAGTCCATAAATACCGGGTATTATAGCTTAGACCGTATTTTATCCCAAGATGTCAAACTTTGACGAAACTCATTTTCTTTGTTTCGCTTACCCTCTCACCTTTACGAATTTACTTATCACTTGTTTGAAATAACATAATATTTATAATCTCAAGATAATCTCATTCCCGAGCTTACGTTGTTTAACTTACGACGAAATTTTAACGTACGAAAATGCAGGATGTAATATCTTATTTACGAGCTTATATCAATTTACTTATGGCGTAGTTCCACGTACAAAAACATGGGGTGTAACATCATTCCCCCCTTTTAAACATTCGTCCTTGAATGTTGACTGATGCACTTATCATTTTCGTAACTTATGTCTTCCGAATACTTTAGTACTCTCCTTGCCATCTAGGCAACTGTTCAGTGAATAAATCCATAGGCCAGGGCATTCCCCCATTTAGGCCTATTTCTCACACCACGACTTGTGGTCGAAATTCTTCCATTCTCGTAACTGTTGCTACCTTTTATCATGTAGTTTGTATGACGTTTTCCTTGTACGTGCACCTATGCAACTCTTCTCTCCTTTTCCTCCCTTTTTATTTTTATTTTTTTCAAATTGTTACTTAATCAAAGGCCCAAACGCCATCCTTTATCTATCACAATAACACCCTTATTCTATTACCATGACATCATTCCATCTCTTATAAATGTTTTTAGTCTTAGGCCCCTTTGAGTTCATTCAGGCTATACTGAACTTTCTATAACTTAGAGAAACCATGAGCTCTCTTTTTTTCATGGGCTTAATCTTGAGGACTTATCCATTCTCGTCACCTTCTCACTCGCCCTTGCTTATCCTTACTCCTGTCTTCCTAAAACCTTATCGCTTTACCATACTTTAGCTTGCGACCTACACATATCTATTTATATTATTCATGACCTTCCTCTAACTTGCTTGCACCATAGATTTCCTTGCGTTATTCTGGAACATCAAGCGAGACATCACATCGTCTCTAACTCTTCTTTACTCTCTTGACTAGGCCTCTCGATACCTAGAAATCATAGGCTAGAAGATATGCCACTGACAACGATGCTACCATTCCTGGATACTGAATCCTAGTGCTTCTAGCCTTCTATCAGCAATATGGATTATTCACAACCTTCTGCATTTGAGTATCTCGTACGTTGTTCACCTTTAGCTTATTTACCTTAAAGTTTCGCATCACATCTTCTAGCTCTTTCATGACCTTGCTTTCACACAGTTAAAATTCACATCACATCGTAAAGCTGTTATAGAATATGGCTATTGTACTATCTCTCTTTTACCTCTGATATTGAAAGTGATTTTGCTATGTTCTCAATCACGATTCCTGTAATTTTCCGGGTCCAATAATCAGACTCCTAATTTACTTAGTTGAATAAACTCTTTTGTTTCCTCTTTCTTCAGATCAGCCTTCATGTAGGCTTAAGCTATCTTCCGATCTACGACTCCTGGTATTAGTTATTACTTTAGCCTTTCATGGACTCCATGGAATATCCATGATAAGATCTTCTAACAATTCAATCATTTGTCTATGCCCTAGGCTCAATTCGTTCTCTTAACTTATACTAGAGTCTTCTACGGATGTATGATTGTTGACATATATGCTGCATGGATAATACTCCAAACTCTTAGGTGCGTTNTTACCTCTGATATTGAAAGTGATTTTGCTATGTTCTCAATCACGATTCCTGTAATTTTCCGGGTCCAATAATCAGACTCCTAATTTACTTAGTTGAATAAACTCTTTTGTTTCCTCTTTCTTCAGATCAGCCTTCATGTAGGCTT
>AWOL01S0267683.1:0-48498 GCA_000715115.1 Nicotiana otophora
TCCATATTTTCGTGTGCTATAGCCCACGCCTTCCGAGTAGGCCCGGGCCCCCCGGACCCCGAGTGCCTAAAAATTTTCCGGGCCATGAAATGCGACCTAAGGAACCATAGTCGCCGCCCTACCGTGACTGTTCCTCGTGTTTTTGCATTTTACGGCCAAAGAATTAGAATACGCCAGATTCCCATATTTTCGTGTGCTACAGCCCACGACATCAGAGTGGGCCCGAGCAACTGGACCCAGATTGCCTAAAATTTTTTCGGGTCATAGAATATGACCTAAAGAACCATAGTCGCCACCGCGTCATGACCGTTCCTCGTGTTTTTGCGTCTTACGGCCACAAAACTACAATTCCGCCCGATTCTCATATTTTCGTATGCTATAACCCACTCCTTCTGAGGGGGCCTGAGCCCCGGAACCTGGATCGCATAAAAACATTTCGGGCCATAGAATATGACCCAAGGAACCATAGTCACACCCCGCCATCCCCTAGCCTCGTTTTTTTGCGTTTTACGGCCAAAAAATTAGAATTCCGCCTGATTCCCATATTTTTGTGTGCTATAGCCCCCGCCTTTCGAGTGGGCGCGGCCCCCCCAGAACCCGGATCGCATAACAAATTTTCGGGTCATAGAATACGATCTAAGGAACCATAATCACCGCCCCGCCATGACCATTCCTCATTTTTTTGCGTTTTACGGCCAAAAAACTAGAATTCCGCCCGATTCCCATATTTTCGTGTGCTATAGCCCACGCCTTTCGAGTGGGCGCGGGCCCCCAAACCTCGAGCGCCTAAAGATTATCTGGGATATGAAATACGGCCCAAGGAACCATAGTTACCGCCTCTCCATGACCATTTCTCATATTTTGGCGTTTTACGGCAAAAAAACTTGAATTTTGCCAGATTCACATATTTTCGTGTGCTTATAGCCCACGCATTCAGAATTGGCCCGAGCACCCAGACCCAGATCGTCTAAAATGTTTTCGAGCCATAGATTACGACCCAAGGAACCATAGTCGTTGCCCCGCATTGACCGTGCCTAATTTATTTGCGTTTTACGGCCAAAAACCTAGAATTCCACCTGATTCCCATATTTTCGTGTTCTATAGCCAACGACTTCCGAGTGGTCCTGAGCCCTCCGGACCCCGATCGCCTAAAACTTTTTTGGGCATTGAAATATGACCTAAGGAACCATAGTTACTGCTTCGCCATGACCATTCCTCGTTGTTTTGCATTGTACGGCAAAAACATAAGAATTTTACCTGATTCCCATATTTTCGTGTGCTTATAGCCCACGCATTCAGAGTGGGCCCGAGCGCCGGGACCCGGATCGCCTAAAAATTTTTTGGGCCATAGAATACGACTCAAGGAACCATATTCGCCACCCCGCAATGACCGTTCCTCGTTTGTTTGCGTTTTACGGCCAAAAAACTAGAATTCCGCCTGATTCCCATATTTTCGTGTTCTATAACCTACGCCTTCCGAGTGGGCCCTAGCCCCCTAGACCCTGATCGCCTAAAAAGTTTTTGGGTCACAGAATACGACATAAGGAACCATGGTCGTCGCCCCGCCATGACCGTTCCTCGTTTTCTTGCGTTTTATGGCCAAAAAACAAGAATTCCGTCTGATTCCCATATTTTCGTGTGCTATAGCCCACGCCTTCCGAGTAGGCCCGGGCCCCCCAAACCCTGAGCGCCTAAAGATTTTCCGGGCCATGAAATACGACCTAACGAACTATCGTCGCCGCCCCGCCATGACCATTCCTCATTGGTTTTGCATTTTACGGCCAAAAAAAAGAATTCCGCCTAATTCCCAAATTTTTGTGTGTTATAGCCCACGCCTTCCGTGTGGGCCCGGGTCCCCCGGACCCCGAGCATCTAAAGATTTTTCGGGCCATGTAATACGACCTAACAAACCATAGTTACCGCCCCGCCATGATTGTTCCTCTTTTGTTTGCGTTTTACGGCCAAGATACTAGAATTTCGCCCGATTCCCGTTTTTTCGAGTTCTATAACCCACGCCTTCTGAGAGGGCCCGGGACCCCTGGACCCTTATCGCCTAAAAAATTTTCGGGCCATGAAATACAGCCCAAGGAACCATAGTTACCTCCCTACCATGACCGTTCCTCGTGTTTTTGCGTTTTACGGCCAAAAAACTAGAATACGCCAGATTCCCATATTTTCGTGTGCTACAACCCACGCCTTCATAGTGGGACCGAGCAACTAGACCCGGATTGCCTAAAATATTTTTGGGCCATAGAATATGACCTAAGTAACCATAGTCGCCACCTCTCTATGACCGTTCCTCGTGTTTTTGTGTTTTACAACAAAAAAACTAGAATTCCGCCCGGTTCCCATATTTTCGTGTGCTATAGCCCACGCCTTTCGAGTGCGCCCGGGACCCCTAGACCCTGAGCGCATAAAGATTTTCTGGGCCATGAAATACGACCTAACGAACCATAGTTACCATCCCACCATTACCGTTCCTCGTATTTTTGCGTTTTACAGCTAAAAAACTAGAATTCCGCCCGATTCACATATTTTCATGTGCTATAGCTCACGTCTTCCGAGTGGGCCCGAGCCCCCGAACCCGGATCGCTTAAAATTTTTTCGAGTCATAGAATATGACCTAAGGAACCATAGTCGCCACCTCGTCATGACTGTTCCTCGTGTTTTTGCCTGTTACGGCCACAAAACTACAATTTCGCCTGATTCCCATATTTTCGTATGCTATAACCCACGCCTTCTGAGGGGGCTCGAGCCCCGGAACCTGGATCGCATAAATAATTTTCGGGCCATAGAACACGACCCAAAGAACCATAGTCGCCGCCCCGCAATGACCGTTCCTCGTTGTTTTGTGTTTTACAGCCAAAAAACTATAATTCCGCCCGATTCCCATATTTTTGTGTTCTATAGCCCACGCCTTCCGAGTGGGTCGGGGCCCCCCGAACCTTGATCGCCTAAAAACTTTTCGGGTCATAGAATACGACCTAAGGAACCATAGTCGCCGCCCCCGCCATGATCGTTCCTCATTTGTTTTTTGCGTTTTACGGCCAACTAACAAGAATTCCGCCCGATTCCAATATTTTCGTGTGCTATAGCCCACGCCTTCCGAGTGGGCCGGGCCCCCCTGACCCCGACCGCCTAAAGATTGTACGGGCCATGAAATACGACCTAACGAACCATAGTTACTGCCCCACCATTACCATTCCTCGTTTCTTTGCGTTTTACGGCCAAAAAACTAGAATCCGCCCGATTCCCATATTTTTGTGTGCCATAGGCCACGCCTTCCGAGTAGGCCCAAGCCCAAGCCCCCGAATCCGGATCGCCTAATAAATGTTTGGGTCATAGAATACGACCTAAGGAACCATAGTCGCCACCTCGCCATGACCGTTCCTCGTGTTTTTGCGTTTTACGGCCAAAAAACTACAATTCCACCCGATTCCCATATTTTCGTGTGCTATAGCCCACTCCTTCCGAGTGGGCCCGAGATCCCAGACCCGAATCACCTAAACAATTTTCAAACCATAGATTACGACCCAAGGAACCATAGTCGCCACCCCGCCATGACCTTTCCTCGTTGTTTTGCATTTTACGGCAAAAAACCTAGAATTCGGTGCAATTCCTAAATTTTCATGTGTTGTAGCCAACGCCTTCCGAGTGGGCCCGAGCCCTTAAACCCGGATCGCCTAAAAAAATTTCGGGTCATAAAATACGGCCTAAGGCAAAATAGTCACTGCTCTGCCATGACCATTCCTCTTTTTTTTGCGTTTTACGGCCAAAAAACTAGAATTCCGCTCGATTCCCATATTTTCGTGTGCTATAGCCCATGCCTTCTGAGTGGGCCCGAGCCCCCGGATCCAGATCGTCTAAAATATTTCTGGGATACGAAATACGACCAAACAAACCATAGTTACCGATCTGCCATGACCGTTCCTCGTGTTTTTGCATTTTACGGCCGAAACACTAGAATTTCGCACGCTTCCCATATTTTTGTGTGCTTATAGCCCATGCATTCAGAGTGGGCCCGATCCCTCGGATCCGGATCGTCTAAAAAATTTTTGGGCCATATAATACGACCCAAGGAACCATAGTCGCTGCCCCGCAATGATCGTTCCTCGTTTGTTTGCATTTTACGGCCAAAAAAACTAGAATTCCGCTCGATTCCCACATTTCATGTGCTATAGCCCACGCCTTCCGAGTGAGCCCGAGCCCCCGAACCCGGATCGCCTAAAAACTTTTCGGGTCATAGAATATGACCTAAGGAACCATAGTTACAACCCCTCCATGACCGTTCTTCGTTTTTTTACGTTTTACGGCCAAACAATTAGAATCCGCCCGATCCCCATATTTCTGTGTGCTTATTGCCCACGCATTCAGAGTGGCCCAGAGCCCCCGGACCCGGATCGTCTAAATACTTTTCGGGCCACAGAATACGACCCATGGGACCATAGTCGCTGCTCCTCCATGATCGTTCCTCATTATTTTGTATTTTACGACCAAAAAACTAGAATTCCGCCCGATTCACATATTTTCGTGTGCTATACCCACGTCTTTCGAGTTGGCCCGAGCCCCCGAACTCGGATCGCCAAAAAGTTTTTTGGGTCATATAATACGACCTAAGGAACCATAGTCTCCGCCTCACCATGACCATTCCTTGTGTTTTTGCGTTTTACGGCAGAAAAACTAGAATTCCACCTGATTCCCATATTTTCGTGTGCTTATAGACCACGCATTCAGAGTGGGCCCGAGCCCCTGGACCCGGATCGTGTAAAAAAATTTCAGGCCATGAAATACGGCCTAAGGAACCATAGTTACCGCCTCCCCATGACCATTCCTCATGTTTTGGCGTTTTACGGCAAAAAAACTAGAATCTTGCCCGATTCCCATATTTTCGTGTGCTTATAGCCCACACATTCAGAATGGGCCCGAGCCCCCGGGCCCAGATCGTCTAAACTTTTTTCGGGCCATATACTACGACCCAAGAAACCATAGTCGTCGCCCCGCATTGACTGTTCCTCATTCATTTGCGTTTTACGGCCAAAAAACTAGAATTCCGCCTGATTCCCATATTTTCGTGTTCTATAGCCCACGCCTTCCAAGTGGTCCTGAGCCCCCCGGACCCGATCGCCTTAAAATTTTTCGGGCATTGAAATATGACCTAAGGAACCATAGTTACCGCCCCTCCATGACCATTCCTCGTTGTTTTGCATTTTACGAAAAAAAACTAGAATTTTACCCGATTCCCATATTTTCGTGTGCTTATAGCCCACGTATTCAGAGTGGGCCCGATCCCCCGAACCCGGATCGTCTAAAAATTTTCGGGCCATAGAATACGACCCAAGGAACCATAGTCACCGCCCCACAATGACCGTTGCTCATTTGTTTGCGCTTTACGGCCAAAAAACTAGAATTCCGCCTGATTCCCATATTTTCGTGTTCTATAACCCACGCCTTCCGAGTGGGCCCGAGCCCCCCGGACCCTGATCGCCTAAAAAGTTTTTGGGTCATAGAATATGACCTAAGGAACCATAGTCGCCGCCCCGCCATGACCATTCCTCATTTGTTTGCGTTTTACGTCCAAAAAACAAGAATTCTGCTCGATTCTGATATTTTCGTGTGCTATAGCCCACGCCTTCCGAGTAGGCCCGGGCCCCCCGGACCCCGAGCGCCTAAAGATTTTTCAGGCCATGAAATATGACCTAACGAACCATAGTTACTGCCCTGCCATGACCGTTCCTTATATTTTTGCGTTTTATGGCCAAGAAACTAGAATTTCGCCCGATTCCCATTTTTTCGAGTTCTATAGCCCACGCTTTCCGAGTGGGCCCGGGACCCCCGGACCCCGATCGCCTAAAAGATTTTTGGGCCATGAAATACAGCCTAAGGAACCATACTTACCGCCCTGCCATGTCCGTTCCTCGTGTTTTTGCGTTTTACGGCCAAAAAACTAGAATACGCCCGATTCTCATATTTTCGTGTGCTACAACCCACGCCTTCAGAGTGGGCCTGAGCAACTGGACCCGGATTGCCTAAAATATTTTCGGGCCATAGAATACGACCTAAGTAACCATATTCACCACCTCGCCATGACCGTTCCTCGTGTTTTTTGTTTTACAGCCAAAAAACTAGAATTCCACCCGATTCCCATATTTTTGAGTGTTATAGCCCACGCCTTCCGAGTGCGCCCAGGACCCCCGGACCCCGAGCGCATAAAGATTTTTCAGGCCATTAAATACGACCTAATGAATCATAGTTACCGTCCCACCATTACCGTTCCTTGTGGTTTTGCGTTTTACAGCCAAAAAACTAGAATTCCGCCCTATTCCCATATTTTCATGTGCTATAGCCCACGCCTTCCGAGTGGGCCCGAGCCCCCGAACCCGGATCACCTAAAACTTTTTCGGGTTATCGAATATGACCTAAGGAACCATAGTCGCCACCTCGCCATGACCGTTCCTCGTGTTTTTGCGTGTTACGGCCACAAAACTATAATTCTGCCTGATTTCCATATTTTTATATGCTATAGCCCACGCCTTCCGAGGGAGCCCGAGCCCCGGAACTCGGATCGCATAAAAACTTTTTGGGCCATAGAATACAATCAAAGGAACCATAGTCACCGCCCCGCCATGACCTAGCCTCATTATTTTGCATTTTACGGCCAACAAACTACAATTTCATCCGATTCCCATATTTTCGTGTGCTAGAGCCCACGCCTTTCGAGTGGGCGCGGGCCACCCAGACCCCGAGCGCCTAAATATTGTCTGGGATATGAAATACGACCTAACGAACCATAGTTACCACGACGCCGTGACCGTTTCTCCTGTTTTTGCATTTTACGGCCGAAAAACTAGAATTGTGCACGATTCCAAAATTTTTGGGTGCTTATTATAGCCCACGCATTCAGAGTGGGCCCGAACCCCCGGACCCGGATCGTCTAAATTTTTTTCGGGCCATAGAATACGACCCAAGGAACCATAGTCGCCGCCCCGCAATGACCTTTCCTCGTTTGTTTGCGTTTTACAGCCAAAAAAACTAGAATTCCGCCCGATTCCCATATTTTCGTGTGCTATAGCCCATGCCTTCCGAGTGAGCTCGAGCCCCCACACCGGATCACCTAAAAACTTTTCGGGTCATAGAATACGACCTAAGGAACCATAGTTACCACCCCTCCATGACCGTTCCTCGTGTTTTTACATTTTACGACCAAAAATTAGAATCCGCCCGATTCCTATATTTTTGTGTGCTTATTGCCCACGCACTCAGAGTGGGCCAGAGCCCCCGGACCCGGATAGTCTAAATAATTTTCGGGCCATAGAATACGACCCAAGGTACCATAGTCGCCGCCCCTCCATGACCGTTCCTCTTTTTTTGCGTTTTACGGCCAAAAAACTAGAATTCCGCTGGATTCCCATATTTTCGTGTGCTATAGCCCACGTCTTCTGAGTGGGCCCGAGCCCCCGAACCCGGATTGCCTAAAAACAATATTGGTCATAGAATACGACCTAAGGAATCATAGTTACCATCCCGCCATGACCGTTCCTCGTTGTTTTGCGTTTTATGGTCAAATAACTAGAATATGCCCGATTCCCATATTTTCGTGTGCTATAGCCCACGCATTCAGAGTGGGCCCGATCCCCCCGACCCGAATTGCCTAAAAAATGTTTGGGCCATAGAATACGACCTATGGAACCATAGTCACTGCCCCGCCATGACCGTTCCTCATTGTTTTGTGTTTTACTGCGAAAAAACTAGATTTTTGCCCGATTTCCATATTTTTGTGTGCTATAGCCCATGCCTTCCGAGTGGACCCGGGCCCCCCGCACCTCGAGCGCCTAAAGATTTTCCGGGCCACAAAATATGACCTAACGAACCATAGTAACCGCCCCGCCATGACCGTTCCTCGTGTTTTTGCATTTTACGGCCAAAAAACTAGAATTCCGCCCGATTTCCATATTTTCGTGTGCTTATAGCCCACGCATTCAGAGTAGGCCTGAGCCCCCGGACCCGGATCGTCTAAAATTTTTTTGTGCCATAGAATACGACCCGAGGAACCATAGTCGCCGCCCCGCAATGACCGTTCCTCATTAGTTTGCGTTTTACTACCAAAACACTATAATTCTGCCCGATTCCCATATTTTCGTGTTCTATAGCCCACGCCTTCCGAGTGGGCCGGGGCCCCCCGAACCCTGATCGCCTAAAAACTTTTCGGGTCATAGAATACGACCTAAGGAACCATAGTCGCTGCCCCACCATGACCGTTTCTCGTTTTTTTGTTTTTGCGTTTTACGGGCAAAAAACTAGAATTCCGCCTGATTCCCATATTTTCGTGTGCTATAGCCCACGCCTTCCGAGTGGGCCCGGGCCCTCCGGACCCCGAACGCCTAAAGATTTTCCGAGCCATGAAATACGACCTAACGAACAATAGTTACTGCCCCACCATGACCTCCTCATTGTTTTGCGTTTTATGACCAAGAAACTAGAATTCCGCCCGATTCCCATATTTTCGTGTGCTATAGCCCACGCCTTCCGTGTGGGCCCGGGCCCCCTGGACCCCGAGCGTCTAAAGATTTTTCGGGCCATGAAATACGACCTAACGAATCATAGTTACCATCCCGCCATGACCGTTCCTCATTTTTTTGCGTTTTATGGCCAAGAAACTAGAATTTCGCCCGATTCCCATTTTTTCGAGTTCTATAGCCCACGCCTTCCGAGTGGGCGCGGGACCCCCGGACCCCGATCGCCTAAAAAATTTTTGGGCCATGAAATACAGCCTAAGGAACCATAGTTACCGCCCTGCCATGACCGTTCCTCGTGTTTATGCATTTTACGGCCAAAAAATAGAATACGCCCGATTCCCATATTTTCGTGCGCTACAGCCCACGCTTTAAAAGTGGGCCCGAGCAAATGGACCAGAATTGCCCAAACTATTTTCGGGCCATAGAATACGACCCAAGTAACCATAGTCGCCACCTCGCCATGACCGTTCCTCGTGTTTTTCTGTTTTACAGCCAAAAAACTAGAATTCCTCCTGATTCCCATAAGTTTGTGTGCTATAGCGCACGCCTTCAGAGTGCGCCCTGGACCCCCAGACCCTGAGCGCATAAAGATTTTTTGGGCCATGAAATACGACCTAACGAACCATAGTTAATGTCCCACCATTACCGTTCCTCGTGTTTTTGCGTTTCGGCCAAAAAACTAGAATTCTGCCCTATTCCCATATTTTCGTGTGCTATAGCCCACGTCTTCCGAGTGGGCCCGAGCCCCCGAACCCGGATCGCCTAAAAATTTTTCAGGTTATAGAATATGACCTAAGGAACCATAGTCGTCACCTCGCCATGACCGTTCCTCGTGTTGTTGCATGTTACGGCCACAAAACTACAATTCCTCCTGATTCCCATATTTTCGTATGCTATAGCCCACGCCTTCCGAGGGGGCCCGAGCCCCAGAACCCGGATAGCATAAAATATTTTCGAACTATAGAATACGATATAAGGAACCATAGTCACCGCCCCGCCATGACCTAGCCTCATATTGTTGCGTTTTACGGCCAAACAACTAGAATTCCGCTTGATTCCCATATTTTCGTGTGCTATAGCCCACGCCTTTCGAGTGGGCGCGGGCCCCCCGGACCCCGAGCGCCTAAAGATTGTATGGGATATGAAATACAACCTAACGAACCATAGTTACCACGATGCCATGACCGTTCCTCGTGTTTTTGCGTTTTACGGCCGAACAACTAGAATTCTGCACGATTCCCAAATTTTTGGGTGCTTATTATAGCCCACGCATTCAGAGTGGGCCAGATCCCCGGGACCCGGATCGTCTAAAATTTTTGCGGGCCATAGAATATGACCCAAGGAACCATAGTCGCCGCCCCGCAATGACCGTTCCTCGTTTGTTTGAGTTTTACGGCCCAATAAACTAGAATTCCGTCCGATTCCCATATTTTCGTGTGCTATAGCCCATGCCTTCCGAGTGGGCCCGATCCCCCGAACCCGGAACACCTAAAAACTTTTCGGGTCATAGAATACGACCTAAGGAATCATAGTTACCACTCCTCTATGACCGTTCCTCATGTTTTTACGTTTTACGGCCAAAATATTAGAATCCGCCCGATTCCCACATTTTTGTGTGCTTATTGGCCACGCATTCAGAGTGGGCCAGAGCCCCCTTACCCGGATCGTCTAAATACTTTTCGGCCCATAGATTACAACCCAAGGTACCATAGTCGCCGCCCCTCCATGACCGTTCCTCATGTTTTTGCATTTTACGGCCAAACAAACTAGAATTCCGCCGGATTCCCATATTTTCGTGTGCTATAGCCCACGTCTTCTGAGTGGGCCCGAGCCTCCGAACCCGGATTGCCTAAAAACAATTTTGGTCATAGAATACGACCTAAGGAATCAAAGTTACCGCCCCGCCATGACCGTTCCTCGTTTTTTTGCATTTTATGGCCAAATAACTAGAATCTACCCGATTCCCATATTTTGCATGTGCTATATCCCACGCCTTCAGAGTGGGCACGATCCCCTTGACCCGAATTGCCTAAAAATATTTGGTCCATAGAATACGACCTAAGGAACCATAGTCGCTGCCCCGCCATGACCGTTCCTCATTTTTTTGCATTTTACAGCAAAAAAACTTGATTTCCGCCTGATTCCCATATTTTCGTGTGCTATAGCTCACGCCTTCCGAGTGGAAACGGGGCCCCCGCACCTCGAGCGCCTAAAGATTTTTCGGGCCATGAAATATGACCTAACGAACCATAGTTACCGCCCCGCCATGACAGTTCCTCATAGTTTTGCGTTTTACGGCCAAAGAACTAGAATTCCGCCCGATTTTCATATTTTCGTGTGCTTATAGCCCACACATTCAGAGTAGGCCCGAGCCCCCAGACCCGGATCGTCTAATAATTTTTTGTGCCATAGAATACAACCCGAGGAACCATAGTCGCCGCCCCGCAATGACCGTTCCTCGTTGTTTTGCGTTTTACGGCCAAAAAACTATAATTCCGCCTGATTCCCATATTTTCGTGTTCTATAGCCCACGCCTTCCGAGTGGGCCGGGCCCTCCCGAACCCTGATCGCCTAAAAACTGTTCGGGTCATAGAATACGACCTAAAGAACCATAGTCGCTATCCCGCCATGACTGTTTCTCGTTTTTTGTTTTTTTGCATTTTACGGCCAAAAAATAAGAATTCCGCACGTTTCCCAAATTTTCGTGTGCTATAGCCCACGCCTTCCGAGTGGGCACGGGCCCCCCGGACCCCGAGCGCCAAAAGATTTTCTGGGACATGAAATATGACCTAACGAACAATAGTTACTTCCCCACCATGACCGTTCCTCGTTTGTTTGCGTTTTACGACCAAGAAACTAGAATTCCGCCCGATTCCCAAACTTTCATGTGCTATAGCCCACGCCTTCCGTGTGGGCCCGGGCCCCCGGACCCCGAGCGTCTAAAGATTTTCCGGGCCATGAAATACGACCTAACGCACCATAGTTACCGTCCCGCCATTACCGTTCCTCGTTTATTTGCATTTTACGGCCAAGAAACTAGAATTTCGCCCGATTCCCATTTTTTCAAGTTCAATAGCCCACGCCTTCCAAGTGGGCCCAGGACCCCTGAACCCCGATCGCCTAAAAAGATTTCGGGCCATGAAATACAGCCTAAGGAACAATAGTAACCGCCCTACCATGACCGTTCCTCGTGCTTTTGCGTTTTACGGCCAAAAAATTAGAATACGCCCGATTCCCATATTTTCGTGTGCTACAGCCCACGCCTTCGGAGTGGGCCCGAGCAACTGGACCCGGATTGCTTAAAATAATTTTGGGCCATAGAATACGACCTAAGTAACCATAGTCGCCACCTCGCCATGACCGTTCCTCGTATTTTTGTGTTTTACAGCCAAAAAACTAGAATTCCGCCTGATTCCCATATTTTTGTGTGCTATAGCCCACGCCTTCCGAGTGCGCCCTGGTCCCCCGGACCCCGAGCGCATAAAGATTTTTCGGGCCATGAAACACGACCTAACGAACCATAGTTACCATCCCACCATTACCGTTCCTTGTGTTTTTGTGTTTTACGGCCAAAAAACTAGAATTCCGCCCTATTCCCATATTTTCGTGTGCTATTGCCCACGTCTTCCGAGTGGGCCCGAGCCCCCGAACCCGGATCGCCTAAAATTATTTCGGGTTATAGAATATGACCTAAGGAACCATAGTCGCCACCTCTCCATGACTGTTCCTCGTGTTTTTGCGTGTTACGGCCACAAAACTACAATTCTGCCCGATTCTCATATTTTCGTATGCTATAGCCCACGCCTTCCGAGGGGGCCAAACCCCGTAACCCGGATCGCATAAAGAATTTTCGGGCCATAGAATACAATCTAAGGAACCATAGTCACAGCCCCTCCATGACCTAGCCTCATTGTTTTGCATTTTACGGCCAAACAACTAGAATTCCGCCTGATTGCCATATTTTTGTGTGCTATAGCCCATGCCTTTCGAGTGGACGCGGGCCCCCCGGATCCCGAGCGCCTAAAGATTGGCTGGGATATGAAATACGACCTAACGAACTATAGTTACCACGACGCCATGACCGTTTCTCGTGTTTTTGCATTTTACGGTCGAAAAACTAGAATTCTGCATGATTCCCAAATTTTTAGGTGCTTATTATAGCCCACGCATTCAGAGTGGGCCCGATCCCCATGACCCGGATCATCTAAAAAAATTTCGGCCCATAGAATACGACCCAAGGAACCATAGTCGCCGCCCCGCAATGACAGTTCCTCGTTTGTTTGCATTTTACGGCCAAAAAAACTAGAATTCCGCCCGATTCCCATATTTTCGTGTGCTATAGCCCATGCCTTCTGAGTGGGCCCGAGCCCCCGAACTCGGATCGCCTAAAAACTTTTCGGGTCTTAGAATACGACCTAAGGAACCATTGTTACCACCCCTCCATGACCGTTCCTCGTGTTTTTATGTTTTACGGCCAAAACATTAGAATCCGCCCGATTCCCATATTTTCGTGTGCTATAGCCCATGCCTTCTGAGTGGGCCCGAGCCCCCGAACTCGGATCGCCTAAAAACTTTTCGGGTCTTAGAATACGACCTAAGGAACCATTGTTACCACCCCTCCATGACCGTTCCTCGTGTTTTTATGTTTTACGGCCAAAACATTAGAATCCGCCCGATTCCCATATTTTCGTGTGCTATAGCCCATGCCTTCTGAGTGGGCCCGAGCCCCCGAACTCGGATCGCCTAAAAACTTTTCGGGTCTTAGAATACGACCTAAGGAACCATTGTTACCACCCCTCCATGACCGTTCCTCGTGTTTTTATGTTTTACGGCCAAAACATTAGAATCCGCCCGATTCCCATATTTTTGTGTGCTTATTGCCCACGCATTTAGAGTGGGCCAGAGCCCCCGGACCCGGATCGTCTAAATAATTTTCGGGCCATAGAATATGACCCAAGGTACCATAGTCGCCGCCACTCCATGACCGTTCCTCGTTATTGTGCGTTTTACGGCCAAAAAAACTAGAATTCCACCGATTCCCATATTTTCGTGTGCTATAGCCCACGTCTTCTGAGTGGGCCCGAGCCCCCGAACCCGGATTGACTAAAAATAGTTTTGGTCATAGAATACGACCTAAGGAATCATAGTTACCGTCCCGCCATGACCGTTCCTCTTTCTTTTGCATTTTATGGCCAAATAACTAGAATCTACCCGATTCCCATATTTTCGTGTGCTATAGCCCACGCCTTCATAGTGGGCCCGATCCCCTGGACCCGAATTGCCTACAAAATATTTGGGCGATAGAATATGATCTAAGGAACCATAGTCGCTGACCCGCCATGACCGTTCCTCATTGATTTGCGTTTTACGGCAAAAAAACTAGATTTCCGCCTGATTCCCATATTTTCGTGTGTTATAGCCCACGCCTTCCGAGTGGACCTAGGCGCCCCGCACCCCGAGCGCCTAAGGATTTTCCGGGCCATGCAATATGACCTAACGAACCATAGTTACCGCCCCGCCATGACCGTTCCTCGTGTTTTTGCGTTTTCCGGACAAAACACTAGAATTCCGCCCGATATCCATATTTTCGTGTGCTTATAGCCCACACATTCAGAGTAGGCCCGAGCCCGAGGACCCGGATCATCTAAAAAAATTTTGTGCCATAGAATACGACCTGAGGTACCATAGTCCCCGCCCCGCAATGACCATTCCTCATTTGTTTGCATTTTACGGACAAAAAACTATAATTCCGCCCGATTCCCATATTTTCGTGTTCTATAGCCCACGCCTTCCGAGTGGGCCGGGGCCCCCCGAACCCTGATCTCCTAAAAACTTTTCGGGTCATAGAATACGACCTAAGGAACCATAGTCGCTGCCCCGCCATGACCGTTTCTCGTTATTTTTTTGCATTTTACGGCCAAAAAACAAGAATTCCGCCCGATTCCCATTTTTTCTTGTGCTATAGCCCACGCCTTCCGAGTGGGCCCGGGCCCCCCAGACCCCGAGCGCCTAAAGATTTTCCGGGCCATGAAATACGACCTAATGAACCATAGTTACTGCCCCACCATGACCGTTCCTCATTTTTTTGCGTTTTACGGCCTGGAAACTAGAATTTCGCCCGATTCCAATATTTTCGTGTTCTATAGTCCACGCCTTCCGAGTGGGCCCGGGCCCCCCGGACCCTGATCGCCTAAAAGGGTTTTGGGCCATGAAATACAACCTAATGAACCATAGTTACCGCCCTACCATGACCATTCTTTGTGTTTTTGCGTTTTACGGCCAAAAAACTAGAATCCGCCCGATTCCCAAATTTTCGTGTGCCATAGCCCACGCCTTCCGAGTGGGCCCGAGCCCCCGAATCTGGATCGCCTAATAAATGTTCGGGTCATAGAATACGACCTAAGGAACCATAGTCGCCACCTCGCCATGACCGTTCCTCGTGTTTTTGCGCTTTACGGCGAAAAAACTACAATTCCGCCTGATTCCCATATTTTCGTGTGGTATAGCCCACTCCTTCCGAGTGGGCTTGAGCCCCCGGATACGAATCCCCTAAACCATTTTCGGGCCATAGATTACGACACAAGGAACAATAGTCGCCGCCCCGCCATGGCCTTTCATCGTTGTTTTGCGTTTTACGGCCAAAAAACCTAGAATTCCGCGCAATTCGCATATTTTCGTGTGCTATAGCCCACACCTTCCGAGTGGGCCCGAGCCCCCGAACCCGGATCGCACAAAAAACTTTCGGGTCATAGAATACAACCTAAGAAAAAATAGTCACCACCCCGCCATGAACATTCCTCTTTTTTTGCGTTTTACAGCCAAAAAACTAGAATTCCGCTCGATTCCCATATTTTCGTGTGCTATAGCCCACGCCTTCCGAGTGGGCCCGAGCCCCCCGATCCGGATCGTCTAAAATTTTTTTGGGATATGAAATACGACCAAACAAACTATAGTTACCGATCCGCCATGATCGTTCCTCGTGTTTTTGCGTTTTACGGCCGAAACACTAGAATTCCGCACGATTCCCATATTTTTGTGTGCTTATAGCCCACGCATTCACAGTGGGCCCGATCCCCCTGACCCGGATTGTCTAAAATTTTTTCAAGCCATAGAATACGACCCAAGGAGCCGTAGTCGCCCCCCCTCCCCCCGCAATGACCGTTCCTCATTGTTTTACATTTTACGGCCAAAAAACTAGAATTCCGCCCGATTCCCATATTTTCGTGGGCTATAGCCCACGTCCTCTGAGTGGGCCCGAGCCCCCGAACCCGGATTGCCTAAAAAAATTTTCAGGACATAGAATACGACCTAAGGAACCATAGTTACCGCCTCGCCATGACCATTCTACGTGTTTTTGCGTTTTATGGCCAAAAAACTAGAATCTTCCCGATTCCCATATTTTCGTGTGCTATAGCCCACGTTTTCAGAGTGGTCCCGAGCCCGTGGACCCGGATTGCCTAAAAACATTTTGGGCCATATAATACGACCTAAGGAACCATAGTCGCCGTCCCACGATGACCGTTCGTCGTCTTTTTGTGTTTTACGGCCAAGAAACTAGAATTCCGCCTAATTCCCATATTTTCTTAGCCCACGTCTTTCGAGTGGGCCCGAGACCCCGAACCCGGATCGCCTAAAAAAATTTTCGGATCATAGAATACGACCTAAGGAACCATAGTCTCCGCCTCGCCTTGACCGTTCCTCGTGTTTTTACGTTTTACGGCCAAAATATTACAATTCCGCCCGACTCCCACATTTTCGTGTGCTTTTAGCCCACGCCTTCTGAGAGGGCCCGAGCCCCCGGACCCGAATCACCTAAAAACTTTCGGGCCATAGATTACGAACCAAGGAACCATATTCGCCGCCCCGCCATGACCTTTGTTCGTTATTTTGTGTTTTGCGGCAAAAAACCTAGAATTCTGCCCGATTCCCATATTTTCGTGTGCTATAGCCCACGCCTTCCGAGTGGGTGCGGGCCCCACGTACCCCGAGCGCCTAAAGATTTTCGGGATATTAAATACGACCTATCAAACCATAGTTACCGCCCCGCTATGACCATTCCTCGTGTTTTTGCTTATAGCCCATGCATTCAGAATGGGCCCGATCCCCCGGACCTGGATCTTCTAACAAATTTTCAAGCCATAGCATAGGACCCAAGGAACCATAGTCGCCACCCCGCAATGATCGTTCCTTATTCTTTTGCGTTTTACGGCCAAAACAACTAGAATTCCGCGTGATTCCCATATTTTCATGTGCTACGCCTTCTGTGTGTGCCCGAGACCCCGAACCCGGATCGCCTAAAAAATTTTCGGGTCTTAGAATACGACCTAAGGAACCATAGTTATCGCACCGCCATGACCGTTCCTCGTGTTTTTGCATTTTATGGCCAAAAAATAGAATCCGCCCGATTCCCATATTTTCGTGTGCTATGGCCCATGCCTTTAGAGTGGGCCCGAGCCCCTGGACCCGGATTGCCTAAAAAACTTTCGGGCCATAGAATACGACCTACGGAACCATAGTCGCCGCCCCACCATGACCGTTCCTCGTTTTTTTGCTTTTTACGGCCAAAACACTAGAATTCCGCCCCGATTCCCATATTTTTGTGTGCTATAGCCCACGTCTTCCGAGTGGGCCCGAGCACCCGAACCCGGATCGCCTAAAATTTTTTCAGGTCATAGAATACGACCTAAGCAACCATAGTCGCTGCCTTGCCATGACCGTTCCTCAGGTTTTTGTGTTTTACGGCCAAAAAATTAGAATTTTGACCAATTCCCATATGTTTCAGTGCATATAGCCAACGCTTTCCGAGTGGGCCCAAGGCCCCGGATCCGAATCACCTAAAACTTTTTCTATCCATAAATTACGACCCAAGGAACCATAGATGCCGCCCGTCCATGACCTTTCCTCATTTTTTGCATTTTACGACCAAACAACTAGAATTCCGCCTGATTCCCATATTTTCGTGTGCTATAGCCCACGCCTTACGAGTGGGTGCGAGCCCCCCGGACCCCGAGCGCCTAAAGATTTTCCAGGATATGAAATATGACCTAATGAACCATAGTTATGGCCCCGCCATGACCGTTCCTCGTGTTTTTGCATTTTACAGCCAAAAAACTAAAACTCTGCACGATTCCCATATTTTCGTGTGCTTATAGCCCATGCATTCAGAGTGGGCCTAATCCCCCGGACCCGGATCGTCTAAAATTTTATCGGGCCATAGAATACGACCTAAGGAACCATAGTCGCCGCCCCGCAATGACCGTTCCTCTTTTTTTGCATTTTACGGCCAAAAAAACTAGCATTCTGCCCGATTCCCATATTTTCGTGTGCTATAGCCCACGCCTTCCGAGTGGGCCCGAACTCGGATCGCCTAAAAAATTCTCATGTCAAAGAATACGACCTAAGGAACCATAGTTACCGCCCCGCCATGACCGTTCCTCATGTTTTTGCATTTTACGGCCAAAAACCTAGATGCCACCCGATTCCCATATTTTCGGGTGCTATAGCCCACGCCTTCCGAGTGGGCGCGGGCCCCCCATCTCCAAGCGCCAAAAGATTATCCGGTATATGAAATACGACCTAACGAATCATAGTTACCGCCCCGCCATGACCGTTCCTCGTGTTTTTGCGTTTTACGGCCAAAATAACTAGAATTCTGCCCGATTCCCATATTTTCGTTTGCTATGCCTTCTGAGTGGGCCCGAGCCCCCGAACCCGGATCAACTAAAATTTTTCAGGTCATAGAATACGACCTAAGGAACCATAGTTACCACCCCGCCATGACCGTTCCTCGTGTTTTTGCGGTTTACGGCCAAAAAACTAGAATCCGCACGATTCCCATATTGTCATGTGCTATAGACCACGCCTTCAGAGTGGGCCCGAGCCCCCGAGCCCGGATCGCCTAAAATGCTTTCAGGGCCGGAGCCCCCGAGCCCGAATATGACCTAACGAACCATAGTCGACGCCCCACCATGACCGTTCCTCGTTTTTTTGCATTTTATAACCAAAAAACTAGAATTCCGCCTGATTCCCATATGTTTATGTGCTATAGCCCACGTCTTCCGAGTGCGCCCGAGCCCCCGAGCCTGGATCGCCTAAAATTTTTTTGGGTCCTAGAATATGACCTAAGGAACCATAGTCGCCACCTCGCCATGATCGTTCCTCGTGTTTTTGCATTTTATGGCCAAAACACTAGAATTCCGCCTGATTCCCATATTTTCGTGTGCTTATAGCCCATGCCTTCCGAGTGGGCCCGAGTCCCCGGACCTGAATCACTTAAAAACTTTTCGGGCGATTGATTACGACCCAAGGAACCATAGTCGCTGCCTCGCCATGACCTTTCCTTTTTTGTTTTGCATTTTACGTCCAAAACCAAGAATTCCGCTCGATTTCCATATTTTCGTGTGCTATAGCCCACGCCTTCCGAGTGGGCCCGAGCCCCCAAACCCGGATCGCATAAAAAAATTTCTAGTCATAGAATACGACCTAAGGAACCATAGTCGCCACCTTGCCATGACCGTTCCTCATTTGTTTGCGTTTTACGGCCAAAAAACTAGAATTCCGCCCGATTCCCATATTTTTATGTGTTATAGCCCACGCCTTCAGAGTGGGCCCGAGCACCTGGACCCGGAATGCTTAAAAACTTTTCGGGCCATAGATTACGACCCAAGGAACCATAATCACCACCCCGCCATGACCTTTCCTCGGATATTTGTGTTTCACGGCAAAAAACTGAGAATGCCGCCCGATTCCCATATTTTTGTGTGCTATAGCCCACGCCTTCCGAGTGGACGCGGGTCCCCAGACCCCGAGTTCCTAAAGATTATCCGGGATATGAAATATGACCTAACGAACCATAGTTACCGCCCCGCCATGACCGTTCCTCGTGTTTTTGCATCTTACGGCCAAAACAACTAGAATTCCGCCCGATTCCCATATTTTCGTGTGCTACGCCTTCTGAGTGAGCCCGAGCCCCTGAACCCGGATCAACTAAAAAATATTCGGGTCATAGAATACGACCTAAGGAACTATAGTTACCCCCCCCCCCNTTAGCGCCCCGCCATGATCGTTCCTTGTGTTTTTGCGTTTTACGGCCAAAAAAATAGAATCCGCCGGATTTCAATATTTTCGTGTGCTACAGCCCACGCCTTCAGAGTCGGCCCGAGTCCCTGGACCTGGATTGCCTAAAAAGTTTTCGGGTCATAGAATACGACCTAACAAACCATAGTCGCCGCCCCACCATGACCGTTCCTCATTGTTTTGCGTTTTACGGCCAAAAAACTAGAATTCCGCCTTATTCCTATATTTTTGTGTGCTATAGCCCACGTCTTGCGAGTGGGCCCGAGCCCCCGAGCCCGGATCGCCTAAAATTTTTTCGGGTCATAGAATATGACCTAAGGAACCATAGTCGCCGCCTCGCCATGACCGTTCCTCGTGTTTTTGCATTTTACGGCCAAAAAACTAGAATTCCTCCTGATTCCCATATTTTCGTGTGCTTATATCCCACGCCTTCCGAGTGTCCCTGAGTCCCCGGACCCGAACACCTCAAATATTTTCTGGCCATAGATTACGACCCAAGGAACCATAGTCACCGCCTCGTCATGACCTTTGCTCCTTTTTTGCCTTTTAAGGCCAAAAACCTAGAATTCTGCTCGATTCCCATATTTTCGTGTGCAATAGTCCACGCCTTCCGAGTGGGCCCGAGCCCCCGAACCCGGATCGCATAAAAATATTTTGGGTCTTAGAATACGACCGAAGGAACCATAGTCACCACCCCTCCATGACTGTTCCTATTATTCTTTGCGTTTTACAACCAAAAAACTAGAATTCCGCCCGATTCCCATATTTTCGTGTGCTATGCCCGCAGCTTCCGAGTGGGCGCGAGCCCCCCAGACCCCGAGCGCCTAAATATTTTCCAAGATATGAAATATGACCTAACAAACCATAGTTACCGCCCCGCCTTGACCGTTCCTCTTGTTTTTGCCTTTTACGGCCAAAAAACTAAAATTTCGCCCGATTCCCATATTTTCTTGCGCTTTTAGCCCATGCATTCAGAGTGGGCCCGATTCCCCGGACTCGGATCATCTAAAAGTTTTTCGGGCCATAGAATACGACCCAAGGGACAATAGTCGTCGCCCCGCAATGACCGTTCCTTGTTTTTGTGCGTTTTACGGCCAAAAAACTAGGATTCCGCCCGATTCCCATATTTTCGTGTTCTATAGCCCACGCCTTCCGAGTGGGCCCGGGCCCCATGGACCCTGATCGCCTAAAACTTTTTAGGGCCATGCAATACGACCTAAGGAACTATAGTTACCGCCTCGCCATGACCGTTCCTCATTTTTTGCATTTTACGGCCAAAATACTAGAATTCCGCTCGATTCCCAGATTTTCATGTGCTATAGCCCACGCCTTACGAGTGGGCCCGAGCCACCGAACCTGGATTGCCTGAAATTTTTATTGGGTCATAGAATACGACCTTAGGAACCATAGTCGCCACCCCGCCATGACCGTTCCTCATTGTTTTGCGTTTTACGACCAAAAAATTAGAATTCCGCCCGATTCCCATATTTTTGTATGCTATAGACCACGCCTTCCGAGTGGGGGCGAGCCCCCCGGACCTCGAGCGCCTAAATATTTTTCGGGCCATGAAATACGACCTACGAACTATAAATACCACCCTGCCATGACCGTTCCTCGTTTGTTTTGCGTTTTACGACTAAAAACAAGAATTCCGCCCGATTCCCATATTTTTGTGTGCTTATAGCCCATGCCTTCAGAGTAGGCCCGAGCACCTGGACCCGGAACGCTTAAAAAATTTTCGGACCATAGATTACGACCCAAGGAACCATAATCACCGCCCCTCCATGATTGTTCCTCGGATTTTTGTGTTTCACGGCGAAAAACTGAGAATACGACCTAAGGAACTATAGTTACCCCTCCCCCCCTTCCCCCCGCCGCCATGATCGTTCCTCGTGTTTTTGCGTTTTACGGCCAAAAAAATAGAATCTGCCGGATTTCAGTATTTTTGTGTGCTACAGCCCACGCCTTCAGAGTGGGCCCGAGCCCCTAAACCCGGATTGCCTAAAAAGTTTTTGGGTCATAGAATACGACCTAACGAACCGTAGTCGCTGCCCCACCATGACCGTTCCTCGTTTTTTTGTGTTTTACGGCCAAAAAACTAGAATTCCGCCTGATTCCTATATGTTTGTGTGCTATAGCCCACGTCTTTCGAGTGGGCCCGAGCCCCCAAGCCCGGATCGCCTAAAATATTTTTGGGTCATAGAATACGACCTAAGGAACCATAGTCGCCGCCTCACCATAACCGTTCCTCGTGTTTTTGCATTTTACGGCCAAAACACTAGAATTCCGCCCGATTCCCATATTTTCGTGTGCTTATAGCCCACGCCTTCCGAGTGGCCCTGAGTCCCCGGACCCGAATCACCTAAAAAGTTTTCTGGCCATTGATTATGACCCAAGGAACCATAGTCACCGCCCCGTCATGACCTTTCCTCCTTTTTTGCGTTTTACGGCCAAAAACCTAGAATTCTGCTCGATTCCCATATTTTCGTGTGCTATAGCCCACACCTTCCGAGTGGGGCCGAGCCCCCGAACCCGGATCGCATAAAAAAAAATTTTGGTCTTAGAATATGACCGAAGGAACCATAGTCACCACCCCTCCATGACTGTTCCTATTATGTTTTGCATTTTACGGCCAAAAAACTAGAATTCCGCCCGATTCCCATATTTTCGTGTGCTATGCCCACGTCTTCCGAGTGGGCGCGAGCCCCCTAGACCCCGAGCGCCTAAATATTTTCCAGGATATGAAATATGACCTAACAAACCATAGTTACCGCCCCGCCATGACCGTTCCTCGTGTTTTTGCATTTTACGGCCAAAAAACTAGAATTCCGCCCGATTCCCATATTTTCGTGTGCTATGCCCACGTCTTCCGAGTGGGCGCGAGCCCCCTAGACCCCGAGCGCCTAAATATTTTCCAGGATATGAAATATGACCTAACAAACCATAGTTACCGCCCCGCCATGACCGTTCCTCGTGTTTTTGCATTTTACGGCCAAAAAACTAGAATTCCGCCCGATTCCCATATTTTCGTGTGCTATGCCCACGTCTTCCGAGTGGGCGCGAGCCCCCTAGACCCCGAGCGCCTAAATATTTTCCAGGATATGAAATATGACCTAACAAACCATAGTTACCGCCCCGCCATGACCGTTCCTCGTGTTTTTGCATTTTACGGCCAAAAAACTAGAATTCCGCCCGATTCCCATATTTTCTTGCGCTTTTAGCCCACGCATTCAGAGTGGGCCCGATTCCCCGGACTCGGATCATCTAAAGGTTTTTCGGGCCATAGAATACGACCCAAGGAACAATAGTCGCCGCCCCGCAATGACCGTTCCTTGTTTTTGTGCGTTTTACGGCCAAAACACTAGAATTCCGCCCGATTCCCATATTTTCGTGTTCTATAGCCCACGCCTTCCGAGTGGGCCGGGCCCCACGGACCCTGATCGCCTAAAAATTTTTAGGGCCATGAAATACGACCTAAGGAACCATAGTTACCGCCCCGCCATGACCGTTCCTCGTTTTTTGCGTTTTACGGCCAAAATACTAGAATTCCGCGCGATTCCCATATTTTCATGTGCTATAGCCCACGCCTTACGAGTGGGCCCGAGCCACCGAACCCGGATTGCCTGAAAATATTTTTGGGTCATAGAATATGACCTTAGGAACCATAGTCGCCGCCCCGCCATGACCGTTCCTCATTTATTTGCGTTTTACGACCAAAAATTAGAATTCCGCCCGATTCCCATATTTTTGTGTTCGCACACGCCTTCCGAGTGGTCCTGGGCCCCCAGACCCCGATCGCCTAAAACTTTTTGGGCCATGAAATTCAACCAAAAAAATCATAGTTACCGCCCCTCCATGCCCATTCCTCGTTGTTTTGCGTTTTACAGAAAAAATCATGAATTCCGCCCAATTCCAATATTTTCGTGTGCTTATAGCCCACGCATTCAGAGTGGGCCAAAGCCCCCCGACCCGAATCGTATAAAATATTTTTGGGCCATAGAATACGTCCCAAGGAACCATGTCTCCGACTCGCAATGACCGTTCCTTTTTATTGCTTTTACGGCCAAAAAACCAGAATTCCGCCAATTCCTATATTTTCGTTTGCTATAGCCCACGCCTTCCGATTGGGCCCGGGCCCCCGGACCCTGATCGCCTAAAACGTTTTCGGGCCATGAAATACAACCTAAGGAACCATAGTTACCACCCTGCCATGACCGTTCCTCGTGTTTTTGCATTTTTCGGCCAAAGAACTAGAATCCGTCTGATTCCCATATTTTCGTGTGCTATATAGCCTATGCCTTCAGAATGGGCCCGAGCCCTGGATCCGGATCGCCTAAAAATTTTTGGGCCGTAGAATACGACATAAGGAACCATAATCGCCGCCCCACCATGACCATTCCTCTCATTGTTTTGCGATTTATGGCCAAAATACTAGAATTCCGCCCGATTCCCATATTTCCGTGTGCAATAGCCCACGCCTTCCGAGTAGGCCCGAGCAACTGAACCCGGATCGCCTAAAATTTTTTTGGATCATAGAATACGACCTAAGGAACTATAGTCGCCGCCCCGCCATGACCGGTCCTCGTTTTGTTGTGTTTTACGAACTAAAATTAAAATTTCGTCCGATTCCCATATTTTCATGTTCGATAGCCCACGCCTTCCGAGTGGTCCCGGGCCCCCCGGACCCCGATCGCCTAAAATATTTTCGAGCCATAGAATACGACCCAAAGAACCATAGTCACCGTCCCGCAATGACCGTTCCTTGTGTGTTTGCGTTTTACGGCCAAAAAATAAGAATTCCGCCCGATTTCCATATTTTCGTGTGCTATAGCCCACGCCTTCCGATTCTGCCCGAACCCCCGAACCCGGATCGCCTAAAATTTTTTTGGGTCATAGAATATGACCTAAGGAACCATAGTCGCTGTCCCGCCAAGACCGTTCCTTGTTTTCTTGCATTTTACAGCCAAAAAACTAGAATTCATCCTGATTACCATATTTTCATGTTCTACGGCCCACGCCTTTAGAGTGGTCCCGGCCCCCCGGACCCCGATCGCCTAAAAATTTTCTGGGCTATAGAAATACGACCTAAGGAACTATAGTTACTGCCCCGCCATGACCGTTCCTCGTTTTTTGCATTTTACGGCAAAGAAACTACAATTTTGACCGATTCCCAAATTTTTGTGTGCTAGCCCACGCCTTCCGAGTGGGCCCGAGCCCCCTAGCTCGGACCGCCTAAAAATTTTACGGGTCATAGAATACGACCTAAGGAACTATAGTCGCCGCCCCGCCATGACCGTTCCTTATTTTTGTGTGTTTTACGGCCAAAAAACTAGAATTTTGCCCGATTCCCATATTTTCGTGTTCTATAGCCCACGCCTTCAGAGTGGTCCCGGTCCCTCCCGGACCCCGATCGCCTAAATATTTTTTGGCATACAGAAATATGACCTATGGAACCATAGTTACTGCCCTGTCATGACTGTTCCTCGTTGTTGTGCATTTTATGACAAAAAAACTAGAATTCCGCCCGATTCCCATACTTTCGTGTTCTATAGCCCACGCCTTCCGAGTGGTCCCGGCCCCCCCGGACCCCGATCGCCTAAAGTGTTTTCGAGCCATAGAATACGACCCAAAGAACCATAGTCACCGTCCCGCAATGACCGTTCCTTGTGTGTTTGCGTTTTACGGCCAAAAAACAAGAATCTCGCCCGATTTCCATATTTTCGTGTGCTATAGCCCACGCCTTCCGATTCTGCCCGAACCCCTGAACCCGGATCGCCTAAAAACTTTTTCGGTCATAGAATATGACCTGAGGAACCATAGTCGCTGCCCCGCCAAGACCGTTCCTCATTTTCTTACATTGTACAGCCAAAAAACTAGAATTCATCCCGATTACCATATTTTCATGTTCTACAGCCCACGCCTTTAGAGTGGTCCCGGCCCCCCAGACCCCGATCGCCTAAAAATTTATTGGGCTATAGAAATACGATCTAAGGAACTATAGTTACTGCCCCGCCATGACCGTTCCTCTATTTTTGCATTTTACGGCAAAAAAACTACAATTTTGTCCGATTCCCAAATTTTTGTGTGCTATAGCCCACGCCTTCCGAGTGGGCCCGAGCCCCCAAGCTCGGATCGCCTAAAAATTTTACGGGTCATAGAATACGACCTAAGGAACTATAGGCGTGGCCCCGCCATGACCGTTCCTCATTTTTGTGTGTTTTACGGCCAAAAAACTAGAATTTTGCCCGATTCCCAAATTTTCGTGTTCTATAGCCCACGCCTTCAGAGTGGTCCCGGTCCCTCCCGGACCCCGATCGCCTAAATATTTTTTGGCATACAGAAATACGACCTATGGAACCATAGTTACTGCCCTGCCATGACTGTTCCTCGTTGTTGTGCGTTTTACGACAAAAAAACTAGAATTCCGCCCGATTCCCATATTTTTGTGTTCTATAGCCCACGCCTTCCGAGTGGGACCGAGCCCCCGAACCCGAATCGCGTAAAAGTATTTTGGGTCATAGAATACGACCTAAGGAACCATAGTTACCGCCCCTCCATGATCGTTCCTCATTCTTTTCCGTTTTACGGCCAAAACACTAGAATCCGCCTGATTCCCATATGTTTGTTGTGCTATACCCACGCCTTCAGAGTGGGCGCGAGCCCCCTGGACCCCGAGCGCCTAAAAATTTCCGGGCAATAGAATACA
Organism: Nicotiana otophora; assembly: GCA_000715115.1. NCBI lineage: Eukaryota > Viridiplantae > Streptophyta > Magnoliopsida > Solanales > Solanaceae > Nicotiana > Nicotiana otophora. The sequence goes on from AWOL01S0267683.1 coordinate 26,296, forward strand.
ACCTAAGGAACCATAGTCACCGGCCCACCATGACCATTCCTCATTTCTTTGCATTTTACGGCCAAAAAACTACAATTCCGCCCGATCCCCATATGTTTTTGTGCTTATAGCCCATGCTTTCAGAGTAGGCCCGAGCACCCGGACCCGGATCACCTAAACGTTTTTCGGGCCATAGATTACGACCCAAGGAACCATAATCACCGCCCCGCCATGACATTTCCTCGATGTTTTGCGTTTCACGGCGAAAAACATAGAATGCCGCCCGATTCCCTTATTTTCGTATGCTACAGCCCACGCCTTCCGAGTAGACGCGGGCCCCCCGAACCCCGAGCTCCTAAAGATTATCCGGGATATGAAATACGACCTAACAAACCATAGTTACCACCCCGCCATGACCGTTCCTCGTGTTTTTGCGTCTTACGGCCAAAACAACTAGAATTCCGCCCGATTCCCATATTTTTGTGTGCTACGCCTTCTGAGTGAGCCCGAGCCCCTGAACCCGGATCAACTAAAAAGTTTTCGGGTCATAACATACGACCTAAGGAACCATAGTTAACCCCCCGCCATGATCGTTCCTCGTGTTTTTGCGTTTTATCGCCAAAAAACTAGAATCCGCCCGATTTCTATATTTTCGTGTGCTATAGCCCACGCCTTCAAAGTGGGCCCAAGCCCCTGGACCCGGATTGCCTAAAAAGTTTTCGGGTCATAGAATACGACCTAACGAACTATAGTCGCCGCCCCACCATGACCGTTCCTCGTTACTTTGCGTTTTACGGCCAAAAAACTAGAATTCCGCCTGATTCCTATATTTTTGTGTGCTATAGCCCACGTCTTTCGAGTGGGCCCGAGCCCCCGATCCCGGATCGCCTAAAATATTTTTGGGTCATAGAATACGAACTAAGGAACCATAGTCGTCGCCTCGCCATGACCGTTCCTCGTGTTTTTGCATTTTACGGCCAAAAACCTAGAATTCCGCTTGATTCCCATATTTTCGTGTTCTTATAGCCCTCGCCTTCCGAGTGGGCCCGAGTCCCCGGACCCGAATCACCTAAAAACTTGTCTGGCCATAGCTTACGACCCAAGGAACCATAGTCGCCGCCCCGCCATGACCTTTCCTCCTTTTTTGCGTTTTACGGCCAAAACGCTATAATTCCGCTCGATTCCCATATTTGCGTGTGCTATAGCCCATGCCTTCTGAGTGGGCCCGAGCCCCCGAACCCGGATCGCATAAAAAATTTTTGGGTCTTCGAATACGACCTAAGGAACCATAGTCACCGCCCCTCCATGACCGTTCCTATTTTGTTTTGCGTTTTACGGCCAAAAAACTAGAATTCCGCCCGATTCCCAAAGTTTCGTGTGCTATGCCCACGGCTTCCGAGTGGGCGCGAGCCCCTCGGACCCCGAGCGCCTAAATATTTTACGGGATATGCATTATGACCTAACAAACCATAGTTACCGCACCGCCATGACCGTTCCTCATTTTTTGCGTTTTACGGTCAAAATACTAGAATTCCGCTCGATTTCCATATTTTCGTGTGCTATAGCCCACGCCTTACGAGTGGGCCCGAGCCACTGAACCCGGATTGCCTGAAAATTTGTTTGGGTCATAGAATACGACCTTAGGAACCATAGTCGCCGCCCCGCCATGACCGTTCCTCATTTTTTTGCGTTTTACGACCAAAAAATTAGACTTCCGCCCGATTCCCATATTTTTGTGTTCGCACACGCCTTCCGAGTGGTCCTGGGCCCCCAGACCCCGATCGCCTAAAACTTTTTGGGCCATGAAATTCAACCAAAAAAATCATAGTTACCGCCCCTCCATGCCCATTCCTCGTTGTTTTGCGTTTTACAGAAAAAATCATGAATTCCGCCCAATTCCAATATTTTCGTGTGCTTATAGCCCACGCATTCAGAGTGGGCCCAAGCCCCCGGACCCGGATCGTATAAAAACTTTTCGGGCTATAGAATACGACCCAAGGATCCATTGTCACGGACTCGCAATGACCGTTCCTTTTTATTGCATTTTACGGCCAAAAAACTAGAATTCCGCCGATTCCCATATTTTCGTTTGCTATAGCCCACGCCTTCCGATTGGGCTTGGGCCCCCGGACCCCGATCGCCTAAAACATTTTCGGGCCATGCAATACAACCGAAAGAAACATAGTTACCACCCTGCCATGACCGTTCCTCGTGTTTTTGCATTTTCCGGTCAAAGAACTAGAATCCGTCCGATTCCCATATTTTCGTGTGCTATATAGCCTACGCCTTCAGAGTGGGCCCGAGCCCCCGGACCCGGATCGCCTAAAAGTTTTTCGGGCCATAGAATATGACATAAGGAACCATAGTCACCGCCCCACCATGACCATTCCTCTCATTGTTTGCGGTTTACTGCCAAAATACTAGAATTCCGCCCGATTCCCATATTTCCGTGCGCAATAGCCCACGCCTTCCGAGTGGGCCCAAGCCACTGAACCCGGATCGCCTAAAATTTTTTCGGATCATAGAATACGACCTAAGGAACTATAGTCTCCACCCCACCATGACCGTTCCTCTTTTTTTGCGTTTTACGACTTAAAATTAAAATTTCGCCCGATTCCCATATTTTCGTGTTCTATAGCCCACGCCTTCCGAGTGGTCCTGGGCCCCCCGGACTCCGATCGCCTAAAATATTTTCGGGCCATAGAATATGGCCCAAAGAACCATAGTCACCGTCCCGCAATGACCGTTCCTTGTGTGTTTGCGTTTTACGGCCAAAAGATAAGAATTCCGCCCGATTTCCATATTTTCGTGTGTTATAGCCCACGCCTTCCGATTCTGCCCGAACCACCGAACCCGGATCGCCTAAAAATTTTTTGGGTCATAGAATATGACCTAAGGAACCATAGTCGCTGCCCCGCAAAGACCGTTCCTCGTTTTCTTGAATTGTACAGCCAAAAAACTAGAATTCCTCCCGATTACCATATTTTCGTGTCCTACAGCCTACGCCTTTAGAGTGGTCCCGGCCCCCCAGACCCCGATCGCCTAAAACTTTTCTGGGCTATAGAAATACAACCTAAGGAACTATAGTTACCGCCCCGCCATGACCGTTCCTCGTTTTTTTGCGTTTTACGGCTAAACAACTTTAATTTTGCCCGATTCTCAAATTTTTGTGTGCTATAGCCTACGCCTTCCGAGTGGGCCCGAGCCCCCAAGCTCGGATCGCCTAAAAATTTTACGGGTCATAGAATACGACCTAAGGAACTATAATCGCCGCCCCGCCATGACCGTTCCTCATTTTTGTGTGTTTTACGGCCAAACAACTAGAATTTTACCCGATTCCCATATTTTCGTGTTTTGTAGCCCATGCCTTCAGAGTGGTCCCGGTCCCTCCCGGACCCCGATCGCCTAAATATTTTTCGGCATACAGAAATATGACCTATGGAACCATAGTTACTGCCCTGCCATGACCGTTCCTCGTTGTTGTGCATTTTACGACAAAAAAAACTAGAATTCCGCCCGATTCCCATATTTTTGTATTTCATAGCCCACACCTTCCAAGTGGGACCGAGCCCCCGAACCCGGATCGCGTAAAAAACTTTCGGGTCATAGAATATGACCTAAGGAACTATATTTACCGCCCCGCCATGACCGTTCCTCGTTCTTTTGTGTTTTACGGCCAAAACACTAGAATCCGCCCGATTTCCATATGTTTGTTATGCTATAGCCCACGCCTTCAGAGTGGGCGCGAGCCCCCCGAACCCCGAGCGCCTAAAAGTTTCCGGGCCGTAGAATACAACCTAAGGAACCATAGTCACCGCCCCACCATGAACATTCCTCATTTCTTTGCGTTTTACGGCCAAACAACTAGAATTCCGCCCGATTCCTATATTTTGGTGTGCTTATGGCCCATGCCTTCAGAGTTGGCCCGAGCACCCGGACCCGGATCGCCTAAAATTTTTTTGGGCCATAGATTACGATCCAAGGAACCATAATCACTGCCAACCATGACAGTTCCTCGGTTGTTTGCGTTTCACGGCAAAAAACTCAGAATGCCACCCGATTCCCATATTTTCGTGTGCTATAGCCCACGCCTTCCGAGTGGACGCGGGCCCCCAGACCCCGAGCTCCTAAAGATTATCAGGGATATGAAATACGACCTAACCAACCATAGTTACCGCCCCGCCATGACCGTTCCTCATGTTTTTGCGTCTTACGGCCAAAATAACTAGAATTCCGCCCGATTCCCATATTTTCGTGTGCTACGCCTTCTGAGTGAGCCCGAGCCCCTGAACCCGGATCAACTAAAAAACTTTTACGTCATAGAATACGACCTAAGGAACCATAGTTATCCCCTGCCATGATCGTTCCTCGTATTTTCGCGTTTTACGGCCAAAAAATTTGAATCCGCCCGATTGTTATATTTTCGTGTGCTATAGCCCACGCCTTCAGAGTGGGCCCGAGCCCCTGGACCCGGATTGCCTAAAAAGTTTTCGGGTCATAGAAAACGACCTAACGAACCATAGTCGCCGCCCTACCATGACCGTTGCTCGTTTTTTTGCGTTTTACGGCCAAAAAACTAGAATTCCGCCTGATTCCTATATTTTTGTGTGCTATAGCCCACGTCTTCCGAGTGGGCCCGAGCCCCCGTGCCCGAATCGCCTAAAAGTTTTTCGGATTATAGAATATGACCTAAGGAACCATAGTCGCCACCTCGCCATGACCGTTCCTCGTGTTTTTGCATTTTAAGTCCAAAAACCTAGAATTCCGCCTGATTCCCATATTTTCGTGTGCTTATAGCCCACGCCTTCCGAGTGGGTCCGGGGACCCCGAGCCCCCGGACCCGAATCACCTAAAAACTTTTCTGGCCATAGATTACGACCCAAGGAACCATAGTCGCCGCCCCGCCATGACCTTTCCTCCCTTTTTTGCATTTTACGGCCAAAGACCTAGAATTTCGATCGATTCCCATATTTGCGTGTGCTATAGCCCACGCCTTCTGAGTGGGCCCGAGCCTCCGAACCCGGATAACATAAAAACTTTTCGGGTCTTAGAATACGACCTAAGAAACCATAGTCACCGCCCCTCCATGACCGTTCCTATTTTATTTGCGTTTTACGGCCAAAAAACTAGAATTCCGCCCGATTACCATATTTTCGTGTGCTATGCCCACGGCTTCCGAGTGGGCGCGAGCCCCCCGGACCCCGAGCGCCTAAATATTTTCCGGGATATGAAATATGACCTAACAAACCATAGTTACCGCCCCGCCATGACCGTTCCTCATGTTTTGCGTTTTACGGCCAAAATACTAGAATTCCGCTCGATTCCCAAATTTGCGTGTGCTATAGCCCACGCCTTACGAGTGGGCCCGAGCCACCGAACCCGGATTGCCTGAAAATATTTTTGGGTCATAGAATATGACCTTAGGAACCATAGTCGCCGCCCCGCCATGACCGTTCCTCATTTATTTGCGTTTTACGACCAAAAATTAGAATTCCGCCCGATTCCCATATTTTTGTGTTCGCACACGCCTTCCGAGTGGTCCTGGGCCCCCAGACCCCGATCGCCTAAAACTTTCCGGTCCATGAAATTCGACCAAAAAAATCATAGTTACCGCCCCTCCATGACCATTCCTCGTTTTTTTGAATTTTACGGAAAAAATCAAGAATTCCGCCCAATTCCATATTTTCGTGTGCTTATAGCCCACGCATTGAGAGTGGGCCCAAGCCCCCAGACCCGGATCGTATAAAAAATTTTCGGGCTATAGAATACGACCCAAGGAACCATTGTCACGGACTCGCAATGACCATTCCTCATTTATTTACATTTTACGGCCAAAAAACTAGAATTCTGCCTGATTCCTATATTTTTGTGTGCTATAGCCCACGTCTTCCGAGTGGGCCCGAGCCCCCGAGCCCGGATCACTTAAAATTTTTTCGGGTTATAGAATATGACCTAAGGAACCGTAGTCGCCGCCTCGCCATGACCGTTCCTCGTGTTTTTGCATTTTACGCCAAAAACCTAGAATTCCGCCTGATTCCCATATTCTCGTGTGCTTATAGCCCACGCCTTCCGAGTGGGCCTGAGTCCTCGGACTCGAATCAGCTAAAACATTTTCTGGCTATAGATTACGACCCAAGGAACCATAGTTGCCTCCCCGCCATGACCTTTCCTCCCTTTTTTGCGTTTTACGGCAAAGAACCTAGAATTCTGCCCGATTCCCATATTTTCGTGTGCTATAGCCCACGCCTTCTGAGTGGGCCCGAGCCCCCGAACCCGGATCGCATAAAAAAAATTTGGGTCTTAGAATACGACCTAAAGAACCATAGTCATCGCCCCTCCATGACCGTTCCTATTGTTTTTGCATTTTACGGCCAAAAAACTAGAATTCCGCCCGATTCCCATATTTCCGTGTGCTATGCCCACGGCTTCCGAGTGGGCGCGGGCCCCCTGGACCCCGAGCGCCTAAATATTTTCCGGGATATGTAATATGACCTAACAAACCATAGTTACCACCCCGCCATGACCGTTCCTCATATTTTGCATTTTACGGCCAAAATACTAGAATTTCGCTCGATTTCCATATTTTCGTGTGCTATAGCCCACGCCTTATGAGTGGGCCCAAGCCATCGAACCCGGATTACCTGAAATTGTTTTTGGGTCATAGAATATGACCTTAGGAACCATAGTCGCCGCCCCATCATGATCGTTCCTCATATTTTTGCATTTTACGACCAAAAGATTAGAATTCCGCCCGATTCCCATATTTTCGTGTTCGCACACGCCTTCCGAGTCGTCCTGGGCCCCCAGACCCCGATCGCCCAAAAATGTTCGGGCCATGCAATTCGACTAAAAAAATCATAGTTACCGCCCCTCCATGACCATTCCTCGGGTTTTTGCGTTTTACGGCAAAAATCAAGAATTCTGCCCAATTCTAATATTTTCGTGTGCTTATAGCCCACGCATTCAGAGTGGGCCCAAGCCCCCGGACCCGGATCGTATAAAAAATTTTCGGGCCATATAATACGACCCAAGGAACCATTGTCGCGGACTCGCAGTGACCGTTCCTTTTTATTGCATTTAACGGCCAAAAAACTAGAATTCCGCCGATTCCCATATTTTCATTTGCGCCCACACCTTCCGATTGGGCCCGGGCCCCCGGACCCCGATCGCCTAAAAAAGTTTCGGGCCATGAAATACAACCTAAGGAACCATAGTCACCACCCTGTCATGACCGTTCCTCGTGTTTTTGCGTTTTCTGGCCAAAGAACTAGAATCCGTTCGATTCCCATATTTTCGTGTGCTATATAGCCTACGCCTTCAGAGTGGGCCCGAGCCCCCGGACCCGGATCGCATAACATTTTTTCGGGCCATAGAATACGATATAAGGAACCATAGTCTCTGACCCACCATGACCGTTCCTCTCGATTTTTTGCGGTTTACGGCCAAAATACTAGAATTCCGCCCGATTCTCATATTTTCGTGTGCAATAGCCCATGCCTTCCGAGTGGGCCCGAGCCACTGAACTCGGATCGCCTAAAATTTTTTCGGATCATAGAATACGACCTAAGGAACTATAGTTGCCGCCCCTCCATGACCGTTCCTCGTTTGTTTTTCGTTTTATGACCTAAAATTAAAATTCCGCCCGATTCCCATATTTTCGTGTTCTATAGCCCACGCCTTCCGAGTAGTCCTGGGCCCCCGGGACCCCTACTGCCTAAAATATTTTCGGGCCATAGAATACGAGCCAAAGAACCATAGTCGCCATCCCGCAATGATCGTTCCTCGTGTTTTTGCGTTTTGTGACCAAAAAATAAGAATTCCGCCCGATTTCCATATTTTCGTGTGCTATAGCCCACGCCTTCTGATTCTGCCCGAACCCCCAACCCGGATTTCCTAAAAATATTTTGGGTCATAGAATACGACTAAGGAACCATAGTCGCTGCCCCGCCATGACCGTTCCGCGTTTTCTTGCATTTTACAGCAAAAAAACTAGAATTCCTCCCGATTACCATATTTTCGTGTTCTACAGCCCACGCCTTCAAAGTGGTCCCGGCCCCCCGGACCCCGATCGCCTAAAAATTTTCTGGGCTATAGAAATACGACCTAAGGAACTATAGTTACGGCCTCGCCATGACCGTTCCTCATTGTTTTTGCCTTTTACGGCAAAAAAACTATAATTTTGCCCGATTCCCAAATTTTGGTGTGCTATAGCCCATGCCTTCCGAGTGGGCCCGAACCCCCGAGCTGGGATCGCCTAAAAATTTTAAGAGTCATAGAATACGAACTAAGGAACTATTATCGCCGCCCCGCCATGACCGTTCCTCATTGTTGTGTGTTTTACGGCCAAAAACTAGAATTTTCCCCGATTCCCATATTTGCGTGTTCTATAGCCCACGCCTGCAGAGTGGTCCCGCTCCCTTCCGGATCCCGATAGCCTAAATATTTTTCCACATACAGAAATACGACCTATGGAACCATAGTTACTGTCCTGCCATGGCCGTTCCTCGTTGTTGTGCGTTTTACGGCCAAAACACTAGAATCCGCCCGATTCCATATGTTTGTTGTGCTATAGTCCACTCCTTCAGAGTGGGCCCAAGCCCCTGGACTCGAATTGCCTAAAAATATTTGGGCCATAGGATACGACCTAAGGAACCATATCCGCCCCACCATGACCAATCCTTATTTCTTTGCGTTTTACGGCCAAAAAACTAGAATTCCGCCCGATTCCCATATTTTCGTGTGCTATAGCCCACGCCTTCCGAGTGGGCCCGAGCCCCCGAACTCGGATCGCATTAAAAATTTTCTGGTCATAGAATACGACCTAAGGAACCATAGTCGCCACCTCGCCATCACCGTTCCTTATTGTTTTGCATTTTATTGCCAAAAAACTAGAATTCCGCCTGATTCTCCTATTTGCATGTGCTATAGCCCACGCCTTCCGAGTAGGCCCAGGCCCCCCGGGCCCCGAGCACCTAAAGATTTTCCGGGATATGAAATACGACCTAACAAACCGTAGTTACCGCCGCGCCATGACCATTCCTCGTGTTTTTGTGTTTTACGGCCAAAAAACTAAAACTCCGCCCGATTCCCATATTTTCGTGTGCTTATAGCCCACGCATTCAGAGTGGGCCCGAGCCCTCGGTCCGGATCGTCTAAAATATTTTTGGCCCATAGAATACGGCCCAAGGAATCATAGTCGCCACGCCGCAATGACCGTTCCTCATTCTTTTGATTTTTACGGCCAAAAAACTAAACTTCCGCTCGATTCCCCTATTTTCGTGTGCTATAGCCCACGCCTTCCGAGTGGTTCCGAGCTCCCAAACCCGGATCGCACAAAAAATTTTCGGGTCTTAGAATACGACCTAAGGAACCATAGTCACCGCCCCTCCCTGACCGTTCCTATTATTTTTGAGTTTTACGGCCAAAAAACTAGAATTCCGCCCGATTCCCATATTTTCGTGTGCTATGCCCACGGATTCCGAGTGAGCGCCTAAATATTTTTTGAGATATGCAATATGACCTAGCAAACCATAGTTACCGCCCCGCCATGACCGTTCCTCGTGTTTTTGCGTTTTACGGCCAAAAAACTAAAATTCGGCCCGATTTCCATATTTTCTTGTGCTTTTAGCCCACGCATTCAGAGTGGGCCCCATTCCCCGGACCCGGATCGTCTAAAAGTTTTTTGGGCCATAGCATACGACCCAAGGAACCATAGTCTCCGCCCCTCAACGACCGTTCCTTGTTTTTTTGCATTTTACGGCCAAAAAACTAGAATTCCGCACGATTCCAATATTTTCGTGTTCTATAGCCCACGCCTTCCGAGTGGGCCCAGGCCCCACGAACCCTGATCGCCTAAAAATTTTTAGGGCCATGAAATACGACCTACGGAACCATAGTTCCCGCCCCGCCATGACCGTTCCTCGTGTGTTTGCATTTTACGGCCAAAAAACTANTCGGATCGCATTAAAAATTTTCTGGTCATAGAATACGACCTAAGGAACCATAGTCGCCACCTCGCCATCACCGTTCCTTATTGTTTTGCATTTTATTGCCAAAAAACTAGAATTCCGCCTGATTCTCCTATTTGCATGTGCTATAGCCCACGCCTTCCGAGTAGGCCCAGGCCCCCCGGGCCCCGAGCACCTAAAGATTTTCCGGGATATGAAATACGACCTAACAAACCGTAGTTACCGCCGCGCCATGACCATTCCTCGTGTTTTTGTGTTTTACGGCCAAAAAACTAAAACTCCGCCCGATTCCCATATTTTCGTGTGCTTATAGCCCACGCATTCAGAGTGGGCCCGAGCCCTCGGTCCGGATCGTCTAAAATATTTTTGGCCCATAGAATACGGCCCAAGGAATCATAGTCGCCACGCCGCAATGACCGTTCCTCATTCTTTTGATTTTTACGGCCAAAAAACTAAACTTCCGCTCGATTCCCCTATTTTCGTGTGCTATAGCCCACGCCTTCCGAGTGGTTCCGAGCTCCCAAACCCGGATCGCACAAAAAATTTTCGGGTCTTAGAATACGACCTAAGGAACCATAGTCACCGCCCCTCCCTGACCGTTCCTATTATTTTTGAGTTTTACGGCCAAAAAACTAGAATTCCGCCCGATTCCCATATTTTCGTGTGCTATGCCCACGGATTCCGAGTGAGCGCCTAAATATTTTTTGAGATATGCAATATGACCTAGCAAACCATAGTTACCGCCCCGCCATGACCGTTCCTCGTGTTTTTGCGTTTTACGGCCAAAAAACTAAAATTCGGCCCGATTTCCATATTTTCTTGTGCTTTTAGCCCACGCATTCAGAGTGGGCCCCATTCCCCGGACCCGGATCGTCTAAAAGTTTTTTGGGCCATAGCATACGACCCAAGGAACCATAGTCTCCGCCCCTCAACGACCGTTCCTTGTTTTTTTGCATTTTACGGCCAAAAAACTAGAATTCCGCACGATTCCAATATTTTCGTGTTCTATAGCCCACGCCTTCCGAGTGGGCCCAGGCCCCACGAACCCTGATCGCCTAAAAATTTTTAGGGCCATGAAATACGACCTACGGAACCATAGTTCCCGCCCCGCCATGACCGTTCCTCGTGTGTTTGCATTTTACGGCCAAAAAACTAGAATCCGCCCGATTCCCATATTTTTCGTGTGCTATATAGCCCACACCTTCAGAGTGGGCCCGAGCCCCCAGACCCGAATCGCCTAAAAGTTTTTCGAGGCCGTATAATACGACCTAAGGAACCATAGTCGCCGCCCCACCATGACCGTTCCTCGTTATTTTGCATTTTACGGCCAAAATACTAGAATTCCGCTCGATTCCCATATTTTTGTGTGCTATAGCCCACGCCTTACGAGTGGGCCCAAGACACCGATCTTGGATTGCCTGAAAAATATTTCGGGTCATAGAATACTACCTTAGGAACCATAGTCGCCACCCCGCCATGACCGTTCCTCATTTTTTTGCGTTTTACAACCAAAACATTAGAATTCCGCCTGATTCCCATTTTTTCGTGTTCTATAGCCCACACCTTCCGAGTGGTCCTGGGCCCCCGGACCCCGATGGCCTAAAAATTTTTGGGCCATGAAATACAACCTAAGAAACCATAGTTACCACCCCACAATGACCGTTCCTCATGTTTTTGCATTTTCCGGCCAAAAAACTAGAATCCGCCCGATTTCCATATTTTCGTGTGCTATATAGCCCATGCCTTCAGAGTGGGCCCGAGCTCCAGGACCCGGATCGCCTAAAAAAATTTTGGGCCATAGAATACGACATAAGGAACCATTGTAACCGCCTCACCATGACCATTCCTTTTTGTTTTTTGCGGTTTACGGCGAAAATACTATAATTCCGCCCGATTCCCATATTTTCGTGTGTTATAGCCCACGCCTTCCGAGTGGACCCGAGCCACTAAACCTGGATCGCCTAAAAGTTTTTCGGATCATAGAATACGACCTAAGGAACTATAGTTTCCGCCCCGCCATGACCGTTCCTCAATTTTTAGCGTTTAAAGACCTAAAAATTAAAATTCCGCCCGATTCCCATATTTTCGTGTTCTATAGCCCACGCCTTCCGAGTGGTCCCAGGCCCCCTGGACCTCGATCGCCTAAAATATTTTCGGGCCATAGAATAAGACCCAAGGAACCATAGTCGCCGCCCCGCAATGACCGTTCCTCGTATTTTTGCGTTTTACGGCCAAAAAACAAGAATTCTGCCCGATTTTCATATTTTCGTGTGCCCACGCCTTCCGATTCAGCCCGAACCTCGAAACCCGGATCGCCCAAATTTATTTGGGTCATAGAATATGACCAAAGGAGCCATATTCGCTGTCCCTCCATGAGCGGTCCTCGTTTTCTAGCGTTTTACATCCAAACAACTAGAATTCCTCCCTATTACCATATTTTCGTGTTCTACGGCCCACGCCTTCAGAGTGGTCCCGGCCCCCCGGACCCCGATCACCTAAATATTTTCTGGGCTATAGAAATATGACCTAAGGAACCATAGTTACCGCCCCACCATAACCGTTCCTCGTTTGTTTGCATTTTACGGCAAAATAACTATAATTTTGCCCGATTCCCATATTTTCGTGTGCAATAGCCCACGCCTTCCGAGTGGGCCTGAGCCCCCGAGCTTGGATCGCCTAAATATTTTTTGGGTCATAGAATAGAACCTAAGGAACTATAGTCACCGCCCCGCCATGACCGTTCCTTATTTTTGTTCGTTTTACGGCCAAAAAACTAGAATTCTGCCTGATTCCCATATTTTCGTGTTCTATAGTCCACGCCTTCAGAGTGGTCCCGGTCCCTCCCGGACCTCGATCGCCTAAATATTTTTTGGCATACAGAAATACGACCTATGGAACCATAGTTACTGCCCTGCCATGACCGTTCCTCGCTGGTGTGCGTTTTACGACAACAAAACTAGAATTCCGCCCGATTCCCATATTTTTGTGTGCTTTAGCCCATGCCTTCCGAGTGGGCCCGAGCCCCCAAACCCGGATCGCATAAAAAAATTTTCGGTCATAGAATACGACCTAAGGAACCATAGTTACCGCCCCGCCATGACCGTTCCTCGTTCTTTTGCGTTTTATGGCCAACACACTAGAATCTGCCCGATTCCCATATTTTCGTATGCTATAGCCCACGCCTTCAGAGTGGGCCCAAACCCCTGAACCCGAATTGCCTAGAAGTTTTTCGGGCCATAGCATATGACCTAAGGAACCATAGTCACCGCCCCACCATGACCATTCCTCATTGCTTTGCATTTTATGGCCAAAAAACTAGAATTCCGCCCGATTCTCATATTTGCGTGTGCCATAACCCACGTCTTCCGAGTGGGCCCGAGCCCCCAATCCTGGATCGCCTAAAAATATTTTGGGTTATAGAATAAGACCTAAGGAACCATAGTCGCCGCCCCGCCATGACCGTTCCTCGTGTTTTTGCGTTTTACGGCCAAAAAATTAGAATTCCGCCTGATTCCAATATTTTTGTATGCTTATAGCCCACGCCTTCCGAGTGCGCCCGAGCCCCCATACCCGGATCACCTAAAATTTTTTTGGACCATAGCTTACGACCCAAGGAATCTATAGTCTCCGCCCCGCCATGAACTTTCCTCGTTTTCTTGCGTTTTATGGCCAAAAACCTAGAATTCCGCCCCATTCCCATATTTTCGTGTGCTATAGCCCACGCCTTCCGAGTGGGCCCGAGCCCCCTAACTCGGATCGCCTAAAAAGTTTTTGGGTCATAGCATATGACCTAAGGAACCATAGTCGCCACCCTATCATGACCGTTCCTTGTGTTTTTGCGTTTTACTGCCAAAAAACTAGAATTCCGCCCGATTCTCATATTTTCGTGTGTTATTGCCCACGCCTTCCGAGTGGGCCCAGGCCCCCCGGGCCCCTAGCGCCTAAAGATTTTCCAGGATATGAAATACGACCTAACAAATCGTAGTTACCGCCGCACCATGACCGTTCCTCGTGTTTTTGCATTTTACGGCCAAAGAACTAGAATTCCGCCCGATTCCCATAATTTCGTGTGCTTATAGCCCACGCATTCAAATTAGGCCCGAGCCCCCGGACCCGGATCGTCTAAAATATTTTCGGGCCATAGAATACGACCCAAGGAACCATAGTCTCCACCCCGCAATGACCGTTCCTCATTGTTTTGCGTTTTACAGCCAAAAAACTAGAATTCCGCCCGATTCCCATATTTTCGTGTTCTATAGCGCTCGCCTTCTGAGTGGGCCCGAGCCCCCGAGCTCGGATCCCCTAAAAAATTTTCGGATCATAGAATACGACCTAAGGAACCATAGTCGCTGCCCCACCATGACCGTTCCTCATTCTTTTGCGTTTTACAGCCAAAAAACTAGAATTCCGCCCGATTCTCATATTTTCGTGTTCTATAGCCTACGCCTTCAGAGTGGTCCTAGGCCCCCCGGACCCCGATCGCCTACAAAGTTTCCGGGCCATAGAAATATGACCTAAGTAACCATAGTTACCGCCCCGCCATGACCGTTCCTCGCTTGTTTGCGTTTTACGGTAAACCAAATTAGAATTTCGCCTGATTCCCATATTTTCGTATGCTATATCCTACGCCTTCCGAGTGGGCCCGAGCCCCTGAGCCTGGATCGCCTAAAAAATTTTTAGGTCATAGATAACGACCTAAGGAACCATAGTCGTCGCCCCTCCATGACCGTTCCTCATTTCTTTGTGTTTTATGGTCAAAACACTAGTATTTCGCCCGATTCCCATATTTTCGTGTTCTATACCCCACGCCTTCAGAGTGGTCCCGGTCCCTACCGAACCCCGATCGCCTAAAAATTTTATGGGATACATAAATACGACCTATAGAACCATAGTTAATGCCCTGCCATGAGCGTTCCACGTTGTTGTGCGTTTTACGGCAAAAAAACTAGAATTCTGCCCGATTCCCATATTTTTATGTGCTATAGACCACGCCTTCCGAGTGGGCCCGAGCCCCCGAAACCGGATCGCGTAAAAAAATTTCGGGTCATAGAATACGACCTAAGGAACTAGAGTTACCACCCCGCCATGACCGTTCCTCGTGTTTTTGCGTTTTACGGCCAAAACACTAGAATCCGCCCGATTCCCATATTTTCGTGTGCTATAGCCCACGCCTTCAGAGTGGGCCCAAGCCCCTGGACCCGTATTGCCTAAAAGTTTTTCGGGCCATAGAATACGACCTAAAGAAACATAGTCACCGCCCCACCATGACTATTCCTCGTTTCTTTGCGTTTTACGGTCAAACAACTAGAATTCCGCCCGATTCATATATTTTCGTGTAACCCACGTCTTCCGACTGGGACCGAGCCCCCGAACCCGGATCGCCTAAAACTTTTTCGGGTTATAGAATATGACCTAAGGAACCATAGTCGCCGCCCCTCCATGACCGTTCCTCGTGGTTTTGCGTTTTACGGTCAAAAAACTAGAATTTCGCCCGATTCCCATATTTTCGTGTGCTTATTATAGCACACGCCTTCCGAGTGCGACCGAGCCCCCATACCCGGATCACCTAAAAAAATTTCGGGCCATATATTACGACCTAAGGAACCTATAGTCGCGGCCCCGCCATGACCTTTCCTCGTTTTCTTACGTTTTATGGCCAAAAACCTAGAATTCCACCCGATTCCCATATTTTCGTATATTATTGCCCACACCTTCCGAGTGGGCCTAGCCTCCCCGGACCCCGAGTGCCTAAAGATTTTCCGGGATATGAAATACTACCTAACAAACCGTAGTTACTTCCCTGCCATGACCGTTCCTCGTGTTTTTGCGTTTTACGGCCAAAAAACTAGAATTCCGCCCGATTCCCATATTTTCGTGTGCTTATAGCCCATGCATTCAGAGTAGGCCCGAGCCCCGGACCCGGATCATCTAAAAATTGTTTGGGCCATAGAATACGACCCAAGGAACCATAGTCACAGCCCCGCAATGACCGTTCCTCGTTGGTTTGCATTTTACGGCCAAAAAACTAGAATCTCGCCCGATTCAAATAGTTTCGTGTTCTATAGCCCACGTCTTCCGAGTGGGACCGAGCCCCCCAACCCCGATAGCCTAAAAAATTTTCGGGCCATGAAATACAACTTAAGGAACCATAGTTACCGCCCTACCATGACCGTTCCTCGTGTTTTGGAGTTTTACGGCCAAAATACTATAATCTGCCCGATTCCCATATTTTCGTGTGCCCCACAACTTCCGAGTGGGCCCGAGCCCCCGAACCCGGATCGCTTAAAATTTGTTTGGGTCATAGAATATGACCTAAGGAACCATAGTCGCCGCCCCTCCATAACCGTTCCTCCTTTTTTGCATTTTACGGCCAAAAACTAGAATTCCTCCAGATTCCCATATTTTCGTGTTCTATAGCCCTCGCCTTTCGAGTGGGCCCCGGCCCCTCGGACCCCGATCGCCTAAAAAAATTTCGAGCCATGAAATACGACCTAAGGAACCATAGTTAGCGCCCCGCCATGACCGTTCCTTGTGTTTTTGCGTTTTACGGCCAAAAAACTAGAATCCCGCCCGATTTCCACATTTTCGTGTTCTATAGCCCACGCCTTCAGAGTGGTCCCGGGCCCCGATCGCCTAATAATTTTCTGGGCCATAGAAATACGACCTAAGGAACCATAGTTACCGTCCTGCCAACACCGTTCCTCGTTTGTTTGCGTTTTACGGTAAACAAACTAGAATTCCGCCCGATTCCCATATTTTCGTGTGCTATAGCCCATGCCTTCCGAGTGGACCCGAGTCCCCGAGCCCCCAAACCTGGATCGCCTAAAACTTTTTCGGGTCATAGAATACTACCTAAGGAACCATAGTTGTCGCCCCGCCATGACCGTTCCTCATTGTTTTGCGTTTTATGGCCAAAAAACTAGAATTCTACCTGATTCCCATATTTTCGTGTGCTATAGCCCACGCCTTCCAAGTGGGCCCGGCCCCCCCGGAACTCGAGCGCCTAAAGATTTTCCGGGCTATGAAATACGACCCAACGAACCATAGTTACCGCCCTTTCATGACCGTTCTTCGTGTTCTTTGATTTTCGGCAAAAAAACTAGAATACCGCCCGATTCCCATATTTTCGTGTCCTTATAGCCCACACATTCAGAGTGGGCCCGAGCCCCCAGAGTCGGATCGTCTGAAAAAATTTTGGGACATAGAATAAAACCCAAGGAACCATAGTCGCCACCCCGCAATGACCGTTCCTCGTTTTATTGCTTTTTACGGCCAAAAACCTAGAATTCCGCCTGATTCCTATTTTTTCATGTTCTATACCCACGCCTTCCGAGTGGGCTCGGGCCCCTCGAACCCCGATCTCCTAAAAGGTTTTTCGGCCATGCAATACGAACTAAGGAACCATAGTTATCACCCCGCCTTGACCGTTCCTCATATTTTTGCGTTTTACGGTCAAAAAACTAGAATTTCGCCTGATTGCCATATTTTCGTGTGCTATAGCACACATCTTCCGAGTGGGTCTGAGCCCCCAGACCCGGATCACCTAAAAGTTTTTCAGGCCATAGATTACGACCCAAGGAACCATAGTCGCCGCCCCGCCATGGCCTTTCCTCATTTTCTTGCGTTTTACGGCCAAAAACCTAGAATTCCGCCCGATTCCCATATTTTTGTGTGTTATAGCCCACGCCTTCCTAGTGGCCCGAGCCCCCGAACCCGGATTGCCTAAAATGTTTTTGGGCCATAGAATACGACCTAAGGAACCATAGTCGCCGCCCCGCCATGACCGTTCCTCGTGTTTTTGCATTTTACGAAAAAAACTAGAATTCCGCCCGATTCTATAGCCCACGCCTTCCGAGTGGGCCCGGGCCCTCCCGGACCCCGATCGCCTAAATGTTTTCCAGAATATAGAAATACGACCTATGGAACCGTAGTTACCGCCCTGCCATGACCGTTCCTCTTTGTTTTGCGTTTACAGCCAAAAAACTAGAATTCCGCCCGATTCTCATATTTTCGTGTGCTATAGTCCACGCCTTCTGAATGGGTCCTAGCCCCTGAACCCGGATCGCCTAAAAACTTTTCCGGTCATAGAATACGACCTAAGGAACCATAATTATCGCCCTGCCATGACCGTTCCTCGTGTGTTTGCGTTTTACGGCCTAAAAACTAGAATCCGCTTGATTCCCATATTTTCGAGCCATATAATATGACCTAAGGAACCATAGTCACCGCCCCACCATGACCATTCCTCGTTTCTTTGCGTTTTACGGCCAAAACACTAGAATTCCGCCCGATAGCCATATTTGCGTGCGCTATAGCCCACGTCTTCTGAGTGGGCCCAAGCCCCCGAACATGGATCGCCTAAAAGTTTTTGGGGTTATAGAATACTACCTAAGGAACCATAGTTGCCTCCCCGTCATGACCGTTCCTCATGTTTTTGCGTTTTACGGCCAAAAAAAACTAGAATTCTTCCCGATTCCTATATTTTTGTGTGCTTATAGCCCAAGCCTTCCGAGTGGGCCCGAGCCCCCGGACCCGGATCACCTAAAAACTTTTCTGGCCATAGATTACGACCCAAGGAACCATAGTCGCTGCCCCGCCATGACCTTTCCTCGTTTTCTTGCATTTTATGGCTTAAAACCTAGAATTTCGCCAGATTCCCATATTTTTGTGTGCTACCCACTCCTTCTGAGTGGGCCCGAGCCCCAGAACCCGAATTGCCTAAACATTTTTCAGGTCATAGAATATGACCTAAAGAACCATAGTAACCGCCCCGCCATGACCGTTCCTCGTTTATTTGCATTTTTCGGTCAAAAAACTAGAACTCCGCCCGATTCCCATATTTTCGTGTGCTATAGCCCACGCCTTCCGAGTGAGCCCGAATCCGGATTTCCTAAAAACTTTTCGGGTCATAGCATACTACCTAAGGAACCATAGTCACTGCCCCGCCATGACCGTTCCTCATTGTTTTCCGTTTTACGGAAAAACAACTAGAATCTGTCCGATTCCCATATTTTCGTGTGCTATAGCCCACGCCTTACGTGTGGGCCCAAGCCCCCGAACCCGGATCGCCTAACAAATTTTTGGGCCATAAAATACTACCAAAGGAACCATAGTCCCCACTCCACCATGAACGTTCCTCTTTTTGTTTGCGTTTTACGGAGAATTTCGCCTGATTCCCATATTTTCGTGTGCTATAGCCCACGTCTTCCGAGTGGGCCAGAGCCCCCGGATCCGGATCACCTAAAAGTTTTTCAGGCCCTAGATTATGACCCAAGGAACCATAGTTGCCGCCCCGCCATGGCCTTTCCTCATTTTCTTGCGTTTTACGGCCAAAAACCTAGAATTCCGCCCGATTCCCATATTTTCGTGTGTTATAGCCCACGCCTTTCGAGTGGGCCCGACCCTCTGAACCCGGATTGCCTAAAATATTTTCGGGCCATAGAATATGACCTAAGGAACCATAGTCACTGCCCCGCCATGACCGTTCCTCATTATTTTGCGTTTTACTGCCAAAAACTAGAACTCCGCCTGATTCTCATTTTTCGTGTGCTATAGCCCACGCCTTCCGAGTGGGCCCGGACCCTCCCGGACCCCGCTCGCCTAAACATTTTCCGGGATATAGAAATACGACCTATGGAACCATAGTTACCGCCCCGCCATGACCGTTCCTCGTTGTTTTGCGTTTTACGGTAAAAAAACTAGAATTCTGCCCTATTCTCATATTTGTGTGTGCTATTTCCCACGCCTTTCGAATGGGCCCGAGCCCCCGAGCCCCCGAACTCGGATTGCCTAAAAAATTTTTGGGTCTTAGAATACGACCTAAGGAACCATAGTTACCGCCCCGCCATGACCGTTCCTCATGTTTTTGCATTTTACTGCCTAAAAACTAGAATCCGCCCGATTCCCATATTTGTGTGTGATATAGACCACGCCTTCAGAGTGGGCCCAAGCCCATGGACCCGGATTGCCTAAAAATTGTTTGGGCAATAGAATACGACCTAAGGAACCATAGTCACTGACCCATTATGACCGTTCCTCATTTCTTTGCGTTATACGGCCAAAAAGCTAGAATTCAGCCCGATTGCCATATTTTCGTGTGCTATAGCCCATGTCTTCCGAGTGGGCCCAAGCCCCCAAACCAGGATCGCCTAAAAGTTTTTCTGGTTATAGAATACGACCTAAGGAACCATAGTCGCCGCCCTGCCATGACCGTTTCTCGTGTTTTTGCATTTTACGGCCAAAAAACTAGAATTCCTCTAGATTCCCATATTTTCGTGTGCTATAGACCACGCCTTCCGAGTGGGCCCGCCCCCCGGAACCCGAGCGCCTAAAGATTTACCGGGCTATGAAATATGACCTAACGAACAATAGTTACCGCCGTGCCATGACCATTCCTCGTGTTGTTTCATTTTACGGCCAAAAAACTAGAATTCCGCCCGATTCCCATATTTTCGTGTGCTTATAGCCCATGCATTCAGAGTGGGACCGAGCCCCCGGACCCGGATCATCTAAATAACTTTCGGGCCGTAGAATACGACCCAAGGAACCATAGTCGCCTCTCCTCAATGGCCGTTCCTTGTTGTTTTGTGTTTTACGGCCAAAAAATTAGAATTCCGCCCGATTCCCATATTTTCGTGTTCAATATCCCACGCCTTCCGAGTGGGCTCGAGCCCCCCGAACCTCGATCGCCTAAAAAGTTTTCGGGCCATACAATACGACCTATGGAACCATAGTTACCACCTTGCCAAGACCGTTCCTCGTGTTTTTGCGTTTTACGGCCAAAAACCTAGAATTCTGCTTGATTCCTATATTTTCGTGTGCTATAACCCACGTCTTCCGAGTGGGCCCGAGCCCCCAGACCCGGATCACCTAAAAGTTTTTCGGGCGATAGATTTCGAACCAAGGAACCATAGTCGCCACCCTGCCATGGCCTCTCCTCATTTTCTTGCATTTTACGGCCAAAAAGCTAGAATTCCGTCTGATTCCCATATTTTCGTGTGCTATAGCCTACGCCTTCCGAGTGGGCCCGAGTCCCCGAACTCGGATTGCCTAAAATGTTGTCGGGCAATAGAATATGATCTAAGGAACCATAGTCGCCGCCCCGCCATGACCGTTCCTCATTTGTTTGCATTTTACGGCCAAACAACTAGAATTCCACCCGATTCCCGTATATTCGTGTGCTATAGCCCACGCCTTCCGAGTGGGCCCGGGCCCTCCCGGACCATGATCGCCTAAATATTTTCCGAGATATAGAAATACGACCTATGGAACCATAGTTTCTGCCTCGCCATGACCGTTCCACGTTGTTTCTGTGCTATTGCCCACGCCTTCTGAATGGGCCCGAGCCCCCAAACCCGGATCTCCTAAAACAATTTTGTTACACCCTATATTGTCGTACTTAAAAATGCGTCGTAAGCAAACTAATGTAGGACCAAAAATGAGATAATATTTAAAAGTATATAAAGTAAGTTAATCATGTTACCTCTGAGGTTACAAATATTGAAGATCATGAAAAACAAGTACAAAGAGGGTTGGACAGTTCAGAAGCTAAAGCAATTGAAGAAAACAATGTTTCGTCGAAAGTCGACAAGTTGGGAATGTTATAACATGTACCTTTGGGGTGAGACTAGGGTGCTTAACATGATACTGAGATTATATTATGATTTATATTAGTCGTATGACATCCGTGTGTTATGTTTTGAAGTCAAGCGAGTTGTGGAACAAAAGTCGATGAAAGTCATCACAAGTTACATTCATAAGTTTTACTGAAACTTTGGGTCAAATATAACTGCAATTTTCTCCCAATATACTTAGAGTTATGGGGTGTTCCACCCATCAAATTAAAGATCTATGAGTGTATTTGCGAACGCATTAAACTGTTTGTCAATACGACATCAGAGTAGAGAGATATGGGCATGTTTGGGATACTGCGCAAGCTGCTAGGTGACAAGTAGGTGTGTCACCTACTTCCTAAAAACAAAGCCCAAAAATGGGCCATTTCGGGTCGTACAAAGAGGACTCTTAAAGGCCTATTTTCTTCATATATTAGACTTAAAATAGAGCATAATAACCAAACATAAGCTCTGCAAAAATCCTCCCAAAAACATTTCCCACAAACCCTAATTGATTTTCTTTCCCTTCAAAGTTCTAATTGGAGGTAAAACCTAGAGTTTGAAGAACCAAGATAGGAGCTGTTATCCAACAAATAAGGTGAGTTTACTGCTCTCTTTCATCCAGTTTTTCTTCTGTAAATTCA